>JNEY01000131.1:186396-207213 GCA_020875895.1 Aphelenchus avenae | reverse complement strand
TGTAATGTTTCGGCACTGTAACGTTTCGGCACCTAAGGCGGTAGAAGTGTCCCTTATTTAAATCCTTTTCGGTCGACCCATCTGAAATGTTTTTCACTTAGCGGCTTAAATGCGTAAGCCCTGGAGTGTAGGGAGCCCTTGGAACACGTGAACCAGTCCTTTGGCAGCCCCAGCATGGAGTGTGATCTTCGCATTTGCGGCATAGCTAGTGACCTTCCCCGAAGGGTCGGCTTCCAAAAATTACGTGTTCGCCTGAGGACCTTCGACAGTGGGACCCTGGGTGCGACTGCCGGGGTTGCCAAAGGACTGGATTTCGGAACAAACATTCTAGTTCCGAAACGTTACGTGTTGAAACGTTACAGTGCCGAAACATTACAGTTACAGTGCCGAAACGTTACAGTGCCGAAACATTACAGTGCCGAAACGTTATAGTGCCGAAACATTACGGTGCCGAAACGTTTCAGTGCCGAAACATCGGTGCCGAAACGTTGGTGCCGAAACGTTACAGTGCCGAAACATTACAGTGCCGAAACATTATAGTGCCGAAACGTTACAGTGCCGAAACGTCGGTGCCGAAACGTTGTGCACCCACGAACTAAGTATTTTAAGACGACGAGAGAGTCCTGCGGACGCAAAAGAAAAAAGTTACGAGCATTTAAATTTTTAAAATTTCCCGAAATTCATCGATTTAGAATTAGACCCCCGGGGGGTTTATTAGAGAAAATACGGTACTAGACATCTGTTTCAGAGAGCTCGTGTGGAAGATCCGGCTGTGGCCGCAGCTCTAACAACGATGGAAAAGGTTCTGCTTGTTGAGACGAGCGCGGATGTTCACTTCATCGTCGGCGATCCACAGAAGGTAATTACTTTCTTTCCGTGTGGCCCGGACAACTATGCTCGACGGTTCTTCACGTCGGGGCCCGGAGGCAGGCACGGACCGGGCAGGGCCCTATCCTCGCAGGGAACGTCTAGACAGTGCGTCACGCGAAAAGGGGAGGATGAGCTGGGAAGGGAGTGATCCGGGTGTGACGGGGTGGGGGCAGACGGAGGCTTGTAGATAATATGGCCCGCCTGCCGACGATTTTTCACTATATTTGTCAAATTTTCGGCTGAAATTCGTTTGTATCTCATTTTTCACCTCCCCTAACCGAAACATCGATTGACCGAAAGTGGATTAACTAAAACGTGGATTTGCTTAAACGTGGACCTACTTAAACGTAATTTTACTCGAAAAGACCCTTCCGCTTTGCAAGTGGTTTGGCTTACTTACTGAAAATGCATCAGTAAAAGTACGACAAAGATCTTTGAACGGCATCACGAGATGCTTATTCCAGGTAAATAGAGCTCGGTTTCAGGGCAATATCGATCGCATTCCGGCTATCGTTGCGATTCTCTGTGCTGCTTCGGACGTGTTCAATGCGATGTTCGTCGGGGAGTTCGAGAGGCCGACGGATGTGCCCGTGCCGGACGCGGAACCTGAAGCGTTCAAGGTCATGTTGCGGTAAGCAAGACGCATTTCGTTGCCTTAACTTTTGCCTAATGTCTCACTTTTGAGTTACGTCTACACAGGCGAGATTCTGCTGACCACGGACGACGCCATCGGCGTCCTCTACCTAGCGAAGAAGTACATGCTGCAGCCGCTCGAAAACCGTACAGCTCGCTACGTTATGGAGCACATGACGCCGGAGAACGTGTGCGAGTTTCTCGACTGCGCGGACGTTCTTGGCGAGATCAAGGAGAAGTACGCTGTCTTCCTTTAATTTCGGAAATTCTCTTCGTTCAAGGTTAAGACGTAAACGTAATGTTTTAAGTTAACTAGGTATAACGGGAGCTTTACTAAAAACCTTTTGGTTGACTACATGCACTTCTTGCTTCGCACATTGCACTTCGTGCGTCGCACGTTTTTTTTTACCTTTGGTTTGTTCACGCGTTCACACCGGCTTTTAGATGCTGGGACCTGATCGACTCAAAGACGACTGAGGTGATACATTCTGAGGTCTTCCTGGAGCTCAGTGCGCAGCTTTTCTCCGATATTGTCAAGCGGAACACGCTATGCGTCGAAGAGATCGATCTGTACGAACGCGCTATCGAGTGGGCGCAGACGCAGCTGCGAAAGTAAGCCATCCATCCCACTTTAGTCGATCAACGAATCCCTTAGGGAAAATATGGACCCGACTCCGGCGAAAATACGGGCTGTCTTCGGCGACGCGCTCTTCGGTATCCGATTTCCAGTGATGGACCCGAAGCAGTTCAGCAGTCGCGTGGTGAAGAGCGGCGTGCTGACCGCTGAGGTATTGCCTCACTTCTCTGTTCGGCTACACGTCGTTTGAGTATCGGTCGTTTGACTACAAGTCGGCCGTTTGCGTACTCATAAAATTTCGTCGGTCTTTTGCGTACAGGGCATTTGAATACCGGTCGTTTCAGTACCCAGTAACGGTGCTCAATAGTGGCACGACCCGCGCGGCCTTATTTGAGTAACATGCATTTGAGTAACTCAATATAATGATCCATTTGAATAACTTTTTGCAGCAGTTCGTATGAGTAGCTTTTTGCAGCGGTTCATTTGAGTAACATTGAGCAGCCGTTCATTTGCGTAACCTTCATTTCATGGTCCAGTTTTCAGTGAGCAATATTTATTAACTATTTTTCTCGGTAACACATTTTCCATAACGCATTTTTCACTCTTCTAGTAACTAATTTTTTAGTTAAGCATTTACCGGCTTAGGAACGTCCATCTGGCTTAAAACATCTACCCAAATATGAACATTCACTCGCTTGTTTGATTTGGGCTTAGGCTTAGAAACATTCATGCATCAGTTACTCAAATGGATCCTGCACGAAGTTACTCCAATAAACCGCTGTTGAAAGTTACTCAAATGGACCGTTTTATTGAGTTACTCAAATGGATGTAACTCAAATAAAGGGCGTTCGCATGACGACCCAACCCCGACACGACCCGCCCGACCCGACACGCGACCCCGATACGACCGAGCCGACCCTGCCACCCTACAGACCCAGCCGACCCTGTCAGTCTGACTTTTCACCCGACCCCGACTTGTTTATTGCAGGAAAAGAGCCCTTAACTAAGCTTAAATCTATGAAATAGTCGTTTTTAGGCTTATTAGATCCGAAAAATCCGAAAAACGAAAAATTTTGAAAAAGATTGAAAAATGACGCTTTTTGGCCGAAATTTACCCGAAATGTGGACAGAAACTCGGGTGTCGGCTGCCGACAGACAGCCCACGCGACTCGACACGACTACCGGCTACAGGTCATTTGAGTATATGCCATTTGAGTATATGCTATTTGAGTATAACTATTCGAGTATATGCCATTTGAGTATATGCTATTTGAGTATATGCTATTTGAGTATATGCCGTTTGAGTATAACTATTTGAGTATATGCCATTTGAGTATAACTAAGTAAAAATCAGTAGAAGATATAAAAATCCCTAACAAGACAAAGACTATTTTGATAAAACCAACTTTTTGTACTAGCCATTACTGGACCGGTCAGTGCGCGAGGGTCAAACTTCTTCCGAGTAACAGACGGTTTTTTAGCTGGGCGTGTTCCCGGGTGAGCCTGCACGTGGACGTCGCCGTCACAAGACCATCATTCGCGACTCTCAGATTCGGACCATGGTCGTGGAGTACAACGCATTCGCCGCCGTCGACCGCACGCCTACCGCCAAACTGGAGCTGCTGCGACGCATCCAGTACATCTCTCTGCTTAAATGGTTATCGTCATCTCTGTGTAGTTGGCTGCGCCACAATCCCTTCTTTGATCCATTTCCTGCCACATATCCTTTGCCTTTTTGTTCTTGCCTTGATTTGCTTTAACTGCTAGCGCTTGTTAGCTGGTACCTTTGTTCTCGTCGTAATATGTCATAATTTACCCATGCTGGATTCTGTAGATAAACCAAGGTTTCCTTCGAAGAAAACCTATTTGTTGCTGCTTTTTGCTGATTTATACTCAAATGACATATACTCAAATAGCATATACTCAAATGGCATATACTCAAATAGTTATACTCAAATGTCATATACTCAAATGGCATATACTCAGATAGCTATACTCAAATAGCATATACTCAAATGGCATATACTCAAATGACGTGTTACCCGACTACCCGACCCGGCGACCCGACAAGTTGGCCTGACGCCAAACATTAGTACCTCAAACGACCGGTACTCGACTGGTGGTACTCAAACGACCGGTACTCTACTGGGGGTACTGGGGCTACGACATGTTACTTTTTGTTTGTTCTGACGCAACCTACCGTGCCGTGGGCCCTGGCTTGACATTTTATCATGATCACAGCACGGCACATTTTCATGGCACGTTTGAAGTGCCGTGCTTTCGCCGTTTTGATCCGAATGGCACAATATTCAGGCTCATCACTGTACCGGCGAGGGGACCATTATAGAAGGGCCTACGGCACGGTAGAAGTGTGTCCGTGCCACTCCTAGTTCTTAGTGATTCTGCCCGTTTCAGGAAGCACTCGAAGTGCATCAGTGGCACACGATCCACGACAGGCCGAGGACATTCATCTGCGAATCTCGAGGTACCGTCCTACTTGTTGTTTCGCGGGAGTTGCTTTGTGGTTTTGTGGTTCTGCTGACCACACTAATCAAGAACGTTAGCATCAGAATCGTCAGTACTCTTTGTTGCGATATTTATGGTCCCCTTTAGCACATTTAACGTTCAGCACACTCTTTCAACAAGTTACTTTAGTACACGGACGTATCCGTCTCAAGCTCGACCTGCGAGCTCTCGTCGATGGCAGCTTGGCACCGCCACTCGACAGCGCAACGCACAAAATCGGCGACGTGTCGTGGTCGCTTAATGCTCATCGCATGACACCCGATTCTCTGATAGACGCACCTGAGCTCGGCTTGTACCTGAAATGCTACGGCCTACCAAACAACCAGGAGTGGCGGCGTGACGCATACGCTGTGATGAGAATCGTGGCACAGCTTCCCGGCGTCGACGACATCCGCCGGAGCACCGGGTGTACATTCAAGTCCTCGGCGTTTAACTGGGGCTTCCAACAGTTCGCGTCCTGCCTTGTAAGTCGTTACCGGCAGACCGTGTGCATCCGGTGGAACTGGACCGGTTGGACCCGTTACACGGGCCAGGCTGTTACCGGTGGATGTGGACAATGTTTTCTTGCTTTCGGGGGTCTCCGAAGTAACCAGTTCCAAACTAGAAATAATATTTGAGGCCCGGGACACGTGGATTTGGTGGTTGGACCGTACTGCCCGTTAACAGGGACGGTCCGGGCTCCCAACTATGGTTTCATTCTTCCTGCAATCGAGATAGAAGCGAGTTCCTTTAGAAACAGTGAATAGGAATAAGAAAGTTGTCGGAAGAGGCAGACGGCAAAACCCTTTGAGAAAGTTGTACATGCCTGGCCCGAACTGCGCCCTGCTCGACTTCTGCTGCCAAGAGTGTTTAAGAATGACAGCATCATCTTGTGATTCCAGGACCTTCTCGATCCGAACAACGGCTTCCTAGTCGAGGACAAGTACGTGGAAATTGTCGTCGATGTGTTCGCAAAAGACTGCGCTCCACCGACGGTAGCTGCAATGTGCACTCAAACGCACTTCAATTGATCCACATTCCACTGTCATGTGACATCGTTCACTGAGTGCTCTTAATCCAGTATAACCCCTTGGAAGCTTTGCGGCGTTTTGGTACCATTCATTAGCCTTCTTGATTGTCTCGCCTTCCCACGTTCAGCAACTTAAACTAAGCAAGCGTTTCGAAACCCCAATTCATTGTGCACCGCAGCTAGCTTATCAACTGGTTTCGAGCAATTAATCACAGTGATAATCGTTAAATACCATTGTGTTCCGCAATTACCTGTAGCTTCAGCAAAGAAAATACACTAACAGTGGTGAAGACGATTATCAAGAGATATTCCTGAAGGTCTTTTACTGGCATCACTTTGGTCTGTGAAGGCTATGCGTGATTTCCACCGAAAATTTTAGCTAGCTGAGCTTCGAATGTAATTTGAAACTGGAACGATAACGGTTGTGCAAACGAATGTTAACGAAGCAGTTATTGCAAAAATCGTTCGGATACGACACGAGGCTTGTCGTACGACCTGGGTTCCACCACCAAGATTCTCAGCGTTTCACCGGTACGTCGATTGGTCGTCGTACTGGCGTTGTATGCTTCCCGCGAATAGCGCACTTCTTCAAAGACCGTCAGCATGAACCTGCATGGGATGAAGAGGCTTCAAACGACTAAACAAAAGTGCGACTAAATCAAACAAAGCCTCGTATTTGCTCTAGCAGTGACTATAGGATTGTTCACAGACAGTAAACACTTTGTTATGCAACTAAGACACTAAGAATCTCCTTGTCTCCGTTTTTTACTTGATTCAACGGGCTAGAAAGGGAACAGAAAGCAGCATTAGATGCCGATTGGAAATGCTGCTAGAACCGGTGGGGAAATCTGAGATGGTCATTATCTAGGCAGGGTTGTTAAAGAAGAATCTCCCAGGATGCCTCTGCATCGTTTTAGCGGACACCTGGATCTGCTTCGTGAAGAATGCAGCGAACTCTCCATCGAAGAACTTTGAGAAGCACTGCAACTCCTTGACTTTTTGCTTGATCTCGGAGTTCAGCCGGGCAAGCACGTCGTTGTACCTCAATCCTCGGACCGGCTACGTCCTTCAACAGGTTCAGCTTTGAGCAGGAACGCACACAGGGAAGCGTGAAGAAGTCGCGCATTCGACGCGCGCCTTGCCAGTTGTACGACGGTGTAAGTCGGTGTGCAAGAGCGACGATTTTGTGGCAGAAGAACAGCTCCGAGAGAGGTCTTTCGCCGAGAGAGTCGCTCTGAAGAATGGCCTGATAGATGAAAGCTGCGCCACCTTGCCTTAAAGCCCGTCGGCAGGTTGACAGTCGATGAGCGAAATGGATGATTGAAAGGAAGAAGAGCGTTGAAGATTTGGCCGTCAAACTACGCTTTGAAAGCAGCGTCTAGCATGATGGCTTGCTGCAGTAACGGCGCTAAATCTTACGAAGCACGACCGCGACGCTTGCAGCCGAGGGAGGAGATACAGAAGGTAAAGGGCTACGTTTTTTGAATGAAGTTCACATCGTATCGCAAAATTAGACTTACCGTCGTTAGTGACAAGCAGGGAGATTGCCCTCAGCGGGTGGTCAAAGAAATACCGGCGCGTTACCGAGTGGAGCCTCGCATCCGAGATTTGAATAGGATCCGAGATATTGACCGATGTCGACGAGAATTTCCGTTAGCAACATTGAATTGGTCATTACTGGAAAAAATCATAGAATGGCCGGTTATGCGCCTGACTCAGTCATTAGTTAAGTGCCACGTCAGTGCTAACTCAAAACGCTTTGTACGTACCGACGCTTACAAAAGAAGATTGCCGACTCAACATGCACTAGCATTTGTAGACGGACGATGTGATATGTCCGTATGGACGGTAAATAGAAAGGGGCTTTTGAACGAAGTTTATGCATACAACGAAGGTAATGTCCATTAACTAGCAAAGCTGCAGGAAGGTTTCTCTTGAGCGTGGGGGTTTCCCTTCCTTCCCCAAAGGATGAAGCCAAGAAGTCGGTCATAATTTCTTGTAAGTAAAGCGCGACAAATGGACTTTAGTCGGGGTACGTTGCCGACAACAACTTCCGCATGCGCGGCGGGTTTCCCCACTCGTGTGGGTCCGTTGTCGGCGAGTCGGCCAGCTGGCGGGTCTATTAACAGACCGCCGCCAACGTGACATCTTCGACGATTTCGCGCGCCGCACAAGTGCCCCGCTTGTTTGCATCAACGACACCAAGGGTGTCTGCTTTTCGAGTGCTTCCCCGTCGAGCAGAAAATGATCAGTGATCGCGCCAGCACATAAAGTGCGCGCAGCAGGTGCGCGGGAATTATAGGCGCAAGCATGATGCGCAAAGATTAAAAACATTGTATGAAGTCAGTAGTTTGCCTAATAACTTATTTCATCTAACACGATAACTCGGCCCCCATGCCGAAATTTGCAACTTTCCAAAATCTGCGGCGGCAGTATACCGAACATATGCCCAAAATAACAAAGTCTAAAAGCTGCCTCTCGCGTCAGCGTATTCATCACTTGACACATACGCTAACAGAACAAAATCCCGGATAATCAGCAGAAAAATATTTTTATTTGTGCTCGCTTTGCAGGGCAAATGGGTCAGTTAGTGAACAACGCACGCGCTTGAATCGGCCTCCCGTGCAAGCGTGGACCCGTGGGAACGGAGGATACTCTATTAGGCGTTTACGACGCAGATGAGGAACTAGTGCGAGGAGAATCCAATGCAGAAAGACGTGTTAGTTTAGAGATTGTTGCTCGAAGCGGCCTCATATGTAGGGCTGGACCCGTGAAATGGAACGAAGGAGACTCTAGTGACCGTTACAACGCATATGAAGACCTAGTGGGAGGAGCAACCGATGCAGACAGACATGCTAGTTCAAAGGTCGCTCACGCGACACTGGAGAATGTGGGTCACACAGTGAGGGTCCGAGTCGTCGTAGTCGTTCCACTTGTAGACATCCATTCGAATCCAGTACTTCGTGCTCACGAAGGAATGCACCTCGCACTGGGTCACTGGGCGAGCGTCGTCAGCGAGCCACGCCGTCATGTCCTTTTTGGGGAACGGCATTTCGCTCTTCGTGGGCCTGCTGAGCTGCTTCGGCGCGGGTGACGGATGATCTTTGTCGTCGTCCCATCGCACGAACACCGAATCGAGCTTCCTGTTGGTGCATCCGGCGCGGAGGAAACTCTAAAAAAACGTGTTGAATGGGATTTCGAACCGACTACTCGACATGATTCGGCATAGGACGTTCATAGTTTCTTTACAATGCATGGCTGATTCCGCTCTGAACGTGTTCACTGAACAGTTTGCAGATTCTTTACGAAGGTATCAGATTATAGCGCTTTCCCAATCCTGAATTTTTTTTGCGCTTGGACGCATGTGTTTTACGCTAATCTGCTCTTACATCAGAATTTGTTACTGAATCTACAGGTTTATGCCGTCATTAGCGGGGTAGCTAAGCCTTGGATTGGCTTTTGACTTTTTTCCGCATGCTTTGGGGTCGAAAGCAAGCCGGAAGTAGAAAAATCAGGCAGTCTGGCATTTATGACTAGAACATTTGGCACAGTTAACTCCGCTAGGTGTCTACCCTCATAGGAAATGAGCAGTTCGCATCCACACTGAAATGGTATGCCGCTTGACGTGTGCGTACCTCGATGAAGTCATCGATCCACTTCCCTGCATTGCGATGGAGGCACCACAGCTCGTACTTCGCGTAGCCGGGCTGCGTCTACAGCAAAAAGTACCACAAATCTAAAAGTACCACAAATTTGTGGTACCTTTCGCGGCAAATTTGTGGTACTTTTCGCTATAGACCCCCCTGGTCTACAGCGAAAAGTACCACAAAATTTTAAGTACCACAAAATTTGTGGTACTTTTCGCGGCAAATTTGTGGTACTGATCGCTATTTTGCCAGCCGGGCTCGTCGAGGAAGAAAGAAGGTGGAGGGAAGCCCTCAACGCGTACCTGAAAATCGTCCATTTACCAGCAAAAAATTGACTACGAAATGTCATTTAATAACGATTAGTTTTTGGTAACAATGACTTACTTCCAAGAGGCATGTTTGGAGGGTGTTCAGGAGCGATCGGCGAGCTAGAGCCTTCATGTCCACGTTGTTCATGGCGTCCTCTTGCCACCCGTATCCCTCTGCGACGATGAGCGTAGTCTTCGGTCGAACGTGGTTCACGATGGAGTCGAAGACTTCGTAGCCCGTCTCGATGGGGAAGTCGGCGTTCAACATGGTGTCCTCGATGTGAAATTTGATGTACACCACGGTGAAGGCGGCGGCTCCTTGTGCCATCCAGTAGCTCAGGAAGGGGCTGGCGACAATCCAGACGTCGAAGTACTTAATGCAAGTATGCTGGAGACGACGGAAGGTCTCTGCGAAGTCGCCGTCGTGCAATGAGGCCTCGTAGTCGGGCTCCTCCTCATCGTCGTCCTCATCCTCTTTGAAGAAAATCTGGATCTCTGCGTCCGGTTTGTCGAGATTTATCACGTCCTGGAACGAAGGTTTACATGCATTGGCATCGGGGAATGCAACAGCATAATTTAAACTCAGTCTATGTCTTCTCGCGTCTGTCAGTGCTCAGTCATGGCTCACTGTTCCCATGTCTAAACGTACCATGAAGACGCGGTGAATGGGGCGAAGAGGTAGCGTATTCGAGCCGGCAACGATCATGTTCATCAGCGACCTGCGAACCAGCTGAAGGCGCTCCAGATCGTTGCGCGAGCAGAAGGAGAACGACTCGTAGAAGAGCACGGGATGCATCCTTCTGAAAAAGCAGGTGCAGGCATGCTTTGTCTTGTTGTACGCCTTGCACAATGCAACAATAGCGAGCTAACGCGATGCAGACCAAGGCTGAGTTATAATAGCTTTGGTTAATTTCACCATTTCTGAAATGCGACTGCTTCATTCAGTCTTTTGAAAACCTAACACAGTGCGAAGGAAAAAAACCAGGCACAGAAAAGCGTCCTTCTCACCGCCGTCCATTAAGCGCTCCGTTAGGCAATTACGGCTATGCGGACCGGGAATTCGTAGGATTAGACTGTACGGTTCAAGTACTTTATACCTTAGCTCAGGCAGAGATGCAACAACAGTAACAAATTTCATAAGCAACAAAAGAGTTCAGTTCGATCTTCTCGGTTCCAGGCTCTTGGTGATTTCTGCGAGGAACGCGTCCGCGTCGACCGTCCTTGGCGCGAATTCGGTGCCCAGTCCACGCAGATGGCCGATGATGCGGCGGCTCTCCTGTGCCTGCGGACTGGTGCGTCGCTCTTGCTCGGCTGCGATGGCATTGGCTAGCGGTCCGAGCACTCTGCAGCATCGGCGTAGGCCTTCCTCCGTCTTAAAGGAAAGTTCTTAGCAAAAGGTCACGACAGCAGGTGTGCCGAGCAGGTAAGCATCAGGATTGAGTTAGGGATTAGGCTTCGGCACTTGACCCCATGCCGTTTTCCGTTCCGTACTTTCAAGAAATGACGTACCGTTGCCACTAAAGACGGCATGGAACGGTAGCCTATGCAAAAATGACTTTTTACGGCCTTTTCCGTTTTCCTTGGTAAAACGGCACGGACCCCTATTAAGCATGCTTCGTTATTACCTGCAGCGGCGATTCCTGCGTCTGCTGCGCGGTGTAGAGTACCGGGAAGGCGAACGGGTCGCCTCTTTGCGGAATCACGTCGATCTTCGGGAAGCTCCCGGTCTCGAAAGTGACTTCAACATCCGACGCAGGCCACAGCTTCTCCCCCGGTGTGGCGCTGAACACCTCCAGGAAGAGTGACGTGGCCTCGAGGAGGAGGTCCTTCGACGATGGCTTCCGCTGGCTCTCCATGAGAAGAAGGAACGCCTCGAAGATATCGGCACTCTTCAGGCAGAGACCGGGGTACGCCTAACACTACACAGGTTACTCTTGCATAGGTTATCCTTGAACCTGGACATCAATGATACTTGCCTTGAAAAGGATGAGCAGCGCCCTGAGGGCAAAGGCTCTCACGTCCACCTTAATGTGCGAGAGCCCTCGAAGGACGTGCGTGGCGAGCAGCATGAAATGAGAGCTCATTTCGTCGGACGGAATGTGGCAGATCTGCTCTAGTAAGGCCTTCAGCTGGGCGCGCAACTGACCATCGTGCACCTAAGAGATGGTCGGTTATGCACTCCAAAACGCCCCCTAGGTGACTAGCCTATTATGCAGGTTAGAGGTGCTTACATCTTCCCCGATGAGGCGTCCCACTGAAGGAATGATGGTCCGCAGGTGTTTCCCGATCAGCTCCGAATGTGCAGTGAGCATTTGTCGCAAACCTAAATACGCTAGCGTCACATCATTCAAGTGACAAGAAGCATACAACAACACAGTGTCCGTAAACTTTGCAGTAATTCGCATGTGATTTGAAAAAGGTCGGACAAT
This sequence comes from Aphelenchus avenae, assembly GCA_020875895.1. Taxonomy (NCBI): domain Eukaryota; kingdom Metazoa; phylum Nematoda; class Chromadorea; order Rhabditida; family Aphelenchidae; genus Aphelenchus; species Aphelenchus avenae. The sequence continues at coordinate 195,214 of JNEY01000131.1, read as the reverse complement.
GCTCTGCTCGAGTAACGGTAATTTGAAAGGAATAACGTCCTAGCAGGTATACGGTTCATTCACTGTTCCTACATGAGCTTTGCGCTTACTTATCACTGCGTCGCGTCGTACCGGCAAGCTGAAATGGCCCGTTTGTCGGCACAACTCGTCCAGCGTGTGCCCGCGATACGAGACGGTGGCAGCCGCGGACTCGGCGGTCTTCAGCTGCTCCAGAAGGACCACCTTCTTGTGCGAGAAGCGCGTGTCCGTCACGTTGGTCTTCTTCAGCTGCTTGCCCACTTTGATCTTCTTCTTCTTGAAGGCGGCGCTCGGATCCGGCTTCTTAGCGACGTTCTTCCTGGTCTTGCCCATGTTGACGGCTGCGTGTCTAAATGGGAATGCGTTGCTTCCAGCTAGAGGTAATGGTTCTCGACAAATATGCATTTTACGCGGTGATTTCTTGCTTAAACTGCCACTGAAACACAACAAATTTGGGTTCGTAGTTACGTCATTGCTGCCGTGCAGACGCTAAATGCTCAAAGGAACATGTCATGCTCTGTGCATCGCTTCATTCATTAGGCATATTTCCACTTCACCTTCTGCTCCATTTGGCTTTTCTGTGAACACAAAACACATAAAACACCTAGTAAAATACATCCCTAAAGACAAGCGTTACGTGCAGACCTCGAGTGGAAGCGTTGGCGTTGTGTCCACGCCAAGCCCACTGAACTGGAGCATAGCGTGCATCACTTGTAAAAATGCACGCTATAGCATTAGTCCACGCTAGAAGAGCGCTATCCACACGGATATGGAGAACGGCTAATGTGGTAAGTCTCATAGTTCACATACAGAGCTGACTTGTTAGTGCTTCTCGAATCGTTGAACTTAATTACACGACAGCTTTAGCTAAGCCACCGCTGGCAGTCCTCGTCCTCTTCTTCATCGGATGGCGGCACGGACAAGAAGGATCCAACGGAGAAGAAGCCGCTGGATGACCTCAACATCGACGTGTCGGAGCTTACAAAGCAAGTGAACCAGCAGTTGAACGAGTCCGTGAAGAAGGACACCGCCGGTGACGAGATCCCGAAGGATTTCATGAACTTCAGCGAAGTCAGACAGGTAAAAACCCATTGGCTAAGGACTTTTATGCGGACTACAGCCTGCGTTAAGCCTTCTTAAGCTGAATCTAAGTGGTGGCTTTAGAGAGCACAACATGAACGCAGCTATATCTTCTCCTGGAAGCCGGTGATTGTCGCTTTTCTGCTCACCGGTGCAACGGCCATCGTTCTCTACTTCATGAGGCGAAAGGTAAGAACCAATCGAGGAAAACTTCTTCTTCCGTGATGGGTTAATCTTCCTGAACATGCCAGTTTGAGGCATTAAAGCGTCAAGGTGTGTATCACATTACGCGGAGCAGCTTTTCCGTTTTCACTTCCATACAAGCACTGCTACGCGCTAAACTTCAAAATGCATAGACTTAGAATTGAGCTTTGCTCATGGCAGCATGCCTTTCTGACAGGTATATATCGTTCTGCCATTTAGCGCCTGGCGGAACGCGAACAGCAGCAAAAGATGATGGCTGGCAAGGCGAGGATCGGCGGCGAGTGGGAGCTGCTGAACACTGACGGGAAGCTCGAGGGCTCTAAGGACCTGCGAGGCAACTGGCTCTTGCTCTATTTTGGGTTCACCAACTGCCCGGACATCTGCCCGGACGAGATCGAGAAGATGATCGAGGTGGTGGACATGCTCGACCGCGAGGAGAAGGACAAGATCCCCGTGATTCCGGTCTTCATCTCCGTGGACCCGGAGCGGGACACCATCGAGCGCGTCAAGAAGTACTGCGCGGAGTTCTCGCCGAAGCTTCGAGGTTTCACCGGCAACAAGGAACAGGTAATCTAACGTGTGATGCAACGCTAAATTGAGTGTGTACATTGCACACGTGCCGGCTAAGGATCGTTAGCCGTATAGGTATTACGGCCCGTATCGGTACGATACAAGGGGGTCAGTACGGCACGGCGCTACCGGTTGCCGATCCTTGGTCTTGGTGTCTACCTGGCTTCCGTTTTCAGTCGTCCTTGCTTTTCTCGTTCCTCAGTGTGGGACACAGAAACATAAACTAGTGAACTTTTTTGTGTCTAGTCCGCGGAAAAGTAAGGAACAAGTTTTAGCTAGTGAGGGAACAGAACAAGGAAACAAGAGAGAGACTAAAAAAAGCTAAGCTAAGGAGCGGCACTCGACAAATGTACCGTACTGACCCTTTTCGTACCGTGTGCCGTACCGTACTGACCCTTCGCTTGCCGTACTCCAGTACCGTAGTACGGCAGTATGATATGGTACGGCTCCAGTACTGCCCGTGTTCGTTATAAAATACCAAAAAATCGAAGCCGTACCGTACTGCCGTACTGAACGTCTACCCGCGTCCGTAGCATACGCCATACCTTTCTGACCTCCACCGTACATGGTACGGCCAGCACGGTTGCCGATCTTTAAGCTAAACGGCGAAAATAATGGCGCCTTCTGCTACCAAACTGTCCGATTCAGGTCGCCAAAGTCGCGAAGACGTTCCGCGTCTACCACAGCGAGGGCCCCAAGACGACGGACGACGACTACATCGTGGACCACACCGTGATCATGTACCTCATCGACCCGGAGGGCAACTTCCACGACTACTACGGCCAGAACCGTCGCGCTCGCGAGATTGCTAACGTCATCCGGACGAAGGTCCTGCAGTTCCAGATGACCAAGAAGAACTCCTGGATTTAGGGAATCCAACTAGTTTTTTCAGTTGTTCGTTGTCATTTCTGTTTCTTTCTTCAAGTTGTTTACTTAGTGAAGCGCTAATATAATGTTCCAAGTGCAAATTTACTAGGTGATTATGGTAGTCCACGTCAGTAGAGTGCAGTTTACGTGGAGACGCTATTCAGGTGCATGGAAATGCATTGACCGAATCTGCTGACAGTGCGGTGACTCCGCCAAATTCCAGGTACCCGTATTCAGTCGACGACTGCTTCAAAATATCTCCGAGCAGTTGCTGTATTTCCACCGCCGAAGGCCGGTCGCCGGGCTTTGCTTGCCAGCAGCGACGCATGAGGTCATAGCTAAACGGGTTAAGCACTGATCGGCCTAGGCGAGATGTCACGGCCGGACCAAACCAAACTCAGATTGGCAAATTTTTGTTACTGTAAAAAGCGTCAAGCTACTGTAAATGAGCGCGCACTGCTCCTTTTGATCGCAAACTGCGTTACTGTAACTGCTCTACAATAGGCGCTCTCCTGCTCCTGGAAGGCCATTTATTACAGTAAGAGCATCAATCAACAAATAGCTGAGGTGGGTAAATGGGAGAAAATCACTCTGCGCCCGATACAGTGCCATACTGGTCGATGAGTATGTTCTGTTCCTTGAACCAGCGCATAATCAGAGAGAGTTTCATGCGCTTGTCTCGCGAAGTAATGCGTGTCGACATGCGATTAACGACGTTGTGGGCGCTTTCGATGGCTTGTTCCGAAAACAAATTGACAGTCTTCCACCGCCGCGCAAATGGGACCAGATGCTTCAGAATAATGTGAAACTTGTGTCCCGGCTTCAGATTCGGATGGCTTTGCACCAGGTGGTCACGCAGTTCGTTCACGGTGTTCTCTAACTGGTCAACCTCTTCTTCGGCAAGGTGCCGAGAAACGGTGAAGCTTTGAACCTGGCCAAGAAGCTCCAAGGCTCGAAGTACGTTGTCAACTGCGGCATCTGCTGCCAGGTTCCCGTATGTTGGGTGCTGGAGATCCGCTCGAAGTCGACCGATATGCTTAAGGACTTCACGATACTGACCGCCGGTGTACTGCTGGAAATACAGCGAGCGATATGCGCCTAGCTTTTCAAAGCATCGATCCAGAAGCTGCGTGAATTCGTTGTCTGACTCGGGTACAACTTTCGCAAATCTGCCTCCNAGTTGAAGGCCCGTTGTGCAGGGTTGACTCCACGTCGGTAAAGTGCAGCCTACGTGGATACACTATTCAGGAGCATGGAAATGACTTGACTGAATCTGTTGACATTGCTGTCACTCCACCAAAATCCAGGTACCCGTATTCAGTCGACGACTGCTTCAAAACAGCTCCGAGGAGTTGCTGTATTTCGAGGCCGAGGGCCGGTCGCTGGCTTTTGCTTGCCAGCAGCGACGCATGAGGTCATAGCTAAATGGATTAAGCATTGATCCCGCTAGGTGAGGTATCCACTCACATGTCCTCTGGGCAGGGATCCGGCCTTTCGGGGCGTTCTCCTCGCTCGAGCGCCGCTAACTGCTCGTAGGGCTGCACGTGCGGGAACGGTATCGACCCGCCGGAATAGACCTCGTAGAGCAGGATTCCATAGCTCCAACTAAGCACAAAAGAATTTAGGTGTGCACGCGATGAGAACCTACATATCGGTCTTCAGGGTGAAAGCCCCAGACTTCAGCGCCTCCGGAGCCATCCATCTTATGGGCAGTTTGCCGAATTTAGTGTGGTAGACGTTCCCTTCTGATCGCCGGCATAAGCCGAAATCACAAATCTGCAAGCAGGCTGACCATTACTGATCATGTGTTTTGTAGTTGGCTGACTACATGCGAGCCGAGGTTCTAGTAGTCAAGGGCGGCTTGTTCATCGTACCCCCTACTATCATCTGCGCTAAGGCTGGGTGGGAACCAGAGATCGGCCTGTTTCGAACCTGAACCGATTCCAGACCTGAGGTATGCGAAGTCCTAGTCTACGCTCATCACTACTTTACATGGTCCTAACCTGACTTGTTTTACTTTCACTTACCTTTGCAGTCAAATCCTTCGTCAGCAGTACATTTCGGGCAGCAATGTCGCGATGGATCACCTGGCGAGACGTTAGATACACTAACGCATCGGCAGTTTGCCACGCAATGGATAGCAGTTGCTTTGTGATTGACGCTTGATCGCGGTGGCAGCCGCAGGGCTCGTAGAGATAGCGTCGATTGAGTTGACTTTCACCGTTTGCCACGACAAAATCGAAGTAAGGTCCCGACCCCGGTAGTGGTACAGGCGTTTTAGCTTCGTTTTGGGCAGCAATCGCGTAGATGCATTTTGCATGCGAGACAAGCCATTTGGAGAGGTCACCGCTGGCGCAATACTCGAGAACCAACGCCATACGACCGCATTCGAGCGTGATATGTCCGATCATGACGAGTATATGCGGATGGACGCCGAGCGTCTTCATAAAATCGATTTCTCGTTCCAGATCGTGCCTATAATCGAAGTGCTAGGATATTCAGGAAAAAAGTCCCAATATCTGCTTCTCAAGTGAGGCTCGGCCCTTGGGTATGTCCATATTCCGCCGCCTGAGTGTCGCGAGGCGTGTAGTCCCGTGTGGCAGACCGACACTTATATTGGGGCTTCTAGCCTGGAAGCCCTCCGACCCATTCACGGGGTATGAATCCTTTTACATACATGGCGTAGGCGTTAACCGCATCGGGCTCTTCGGAACTAGGTTATGATGGGCGAAAAACTATGAGTGGGTAAGTCTTGTCAAGTGGACATCGTGAGCAAGATTTCGGTCAACCGGCCTCTCCTCTCTTCTCTCGACCCACACGGGCCTACCTCGCCTTATCCGAAGCGTCCTTCGCCACCTTAACCGCAACCTCCATGTTCCTTGGGATTAACAAACCACGATACACGTCAGCAAATGCACCAGAGCCGAGTTTCTCCGCTTGGAACATGGCAACGTCGCTAGGGGTTAGGGCCCATTTGTCGTTCGCACGTCGAGACTCCTTGGCATCTTCGTTCTTAAGCTCTCCAGAGCGTTTGTGCTTCCCTGACAGGAACTCGATTAACCTACAAAGCGGTGACATCAAAAGACGAGTACGGTTTTTTCTGTAAGAAACAGCTAACACTAATCAGCGGTGAAAGACCGATCCCGGTCCTACTTGCATACACGCGAAAGCCTTACCCCTTCCGAACAAACGCCCTGCGACGATAGCGCCGAAAAAGGCAGAATGCGGTAATGGTCGTAACGCGAATCCAACGGCAACCGAACTTGTGAGGATAATAATGATGATAATAGTCTCTGGAACGTTTGAACCATGGGACAGTTCAGTCGAATCGGCTTACTGCGGTCCCTCGCTTCCGTCTGTGGCATCGAAGAGGTGCTGGTCTTAGTCGAAGCGCACATCGGTTCAAGAACGCCCTTGAACTCGACGGGCGAGCTGAACGCCGTCACGCTAACGCGGTCGGCAACGTGCTCCATTCCTTTAGTGCAATTGTAGAAGTTGTTCACCGGCTATAACCGTCGTCAGTACGGTTCGACAGTAACGGCCGATATTTCGGTACGGTACTACTCCAGGCCGTACTAGTGCTAGGTATCGAGAAAACAGGAGCCGTACCGTACTCTGTACTGGCCGACCTGACGCGTCCCGTAAACCGTACTGTCTTAACCCTCCCGTACCGAATGCCGTACTGACAGTACGGCAGCACGGTACAGTACGGCCATACCACCTGTACGGTTGTCGACATATAGAATATAATCGACCAGCCCCAGTTCGACACAGCTAGCAGGCTTCTAGTTTGATTACCGCGTACCGGGTGCCACGCGCTTACCGTGTACCAGATAACGTTGATTTTTAAGTGCTTCTGAAGGAGGTCCAACGCCTTGTTTATCGTGTCGTTCGGGAATTGCTCCTTGCAAAAGTCGGGATATAAACGACTGTTCGGCTGCGTGCAGTTGAAACGTTCACGAAAAAGTAGTCAAGACGTTCCTCCAATGGTGTACTTTCCTCGATGATGTTTTCTGTTCTGTCGAGAAGACGTTCCACGAAATTGTCGAACTCGCCCCTGAAACGGTTGCAGAGTGTACTAGCAATACTAGCCTACCGTGGCGGTCTTTTTGGCCCCTGACAGCCGATACCGCTTTCGTCAACAGTGAACAAAGTTGTCCAAAAGATAAGTTCTTTCATTGCAAATTTATTGATCTGAGTGACAAAGAGTGGGTGGTCGAAACCCGGCCTATCAGCGTCAAAGTTCCGAATGATGCTTTGTTGAGTCTGGCGACATAGGTAAGTATGCTTCATAGCTCATTCCGAACGGAATGCGCTATGTTCGTTGTCGTTTTAAAAGCACGCGCTGCCTCCATTATTGATGCTTACATGCGATAAATCTAACTGTCCATAGTCCATAACCCGCATGGCTTACCTTTGCACTACGAGATCACTTTGCTGCAGATTCAGGCCTTCACCCTCACAGGGGTAGTGACCGCATCCGGTAGGGATGACCATGTCTCTGCGTGGCAGCACTATGTCCAATTCGCTAAATCCAACGTAGGTATCATGCTATGGGATGCTTCACCGAACGCTCTTACTTCGATAGTCCACAGGAAGCGTAGCGCTGCAGAAAGCCATTAATGCCGTCCACAGCGTCGTCGAGAAGGCCCCCTCAGTGACGTACAAAAACGCGGCTAACGGCCGCCATTTCTCGCGCTTCGCAAAGCTCACGTTTGAGACGTTGTATCTGATGTACCCGCACTTCGTGTACCACGTAGTTCTGGTCAAGGGAAGAGACGTTGTTGTGGTCGTCGCTCTTGCAAACCCGCTGATGATTGTTGCAATAGCGAACAGTAGCAAAAAGAAACAGAGCATTAAAAGCTGATACAATTCGGACAAGGAACTGATGAAATTGTCAGGGTACTGATGAAAGTATTGCTTCAGCGGTTTCTCCTTCAAAGTTACTCATCGCTTATCAGTGGGGTTAACGCTCGTGGGAGGAAGCCAGAGACTCCTGGCCATATGGAAGCACTTGCGGTGCTATCGCTTGTATGTTGAACCTGCCGCTGATTCCTTGGCGACATTTTCTGCCTTGACAATGTGATCAACGTTAAATGCAGGGCAATGCGTAACAATGGCTTGTTGCTTATCAGTGAAACTGAATGAGTTCGCAGCTGCAAGAACATAAGGTTCCCGGTCGCTCTGAAACTTCACGCTAACATGAGGACTAGATCATGTTGAGTACAGCGGTGTTTCAGATGACCGCTTGGTGTCTACGGCAACCCGGGAGAGGTTGCGCGTTCGCTACAACTCAGCCTAAGGCGTCCACAATAGCTTCTTTAGGGTGGAATTTTGTTCGTAGTCGACACAACACGTAGGCAATAAACGGAAGAATATAGTGTCGAGAACAGGGAGATGATCAGGCTCCCGGTTCAAGGCAGGCCAGTTCACGAGCTGGCACTCGTGTCCTGTGCACTGGACCGTTTCTTTACTCCACTTCTAGTCTTCTCGGTCGCTTGCTACGGAGAACCCTCGTTAGTCCCTGCTACGGAGTTCCTCACTGGTTCAGGCGCTCCAAATAAAGCAGGGCTTTATTGCGACGATGGTATACCTCAAACTTGGGTATATAAACCTCAATTAGACAGTTAAAACATAGACAAAATACACGTAAAGCACGTAGGAAAAATAGGGAACAAAACGGCCGTAGTGTAGAAGTCGACGATGACGAATAGCGGCCGTAGAGTCCCTTTCAGCGGCGTCGGCAGGGGGGCAAACGCCACCTTCAGAGGACAGGATCCGCGAGTGCATCAGCAGGGGGCTAAATGCACCGCTTTTCCCTTGCAGCAACAGCGGCATCGAAGGGTGCGGCGGCGTCGTCCCTTCTCGGGAGGTTCCCTCAGTGCGGCGGCAGGGGGCCAAGCGCACCGAAGTCACCTCCCCGGCGAATGAACGCGAGTGCGTGAAGCGCCTGACTTATATGCGATCGGCTGCGGAGGAGGCGGTCCGAAGAGGAGAGTCGGCCGCAGCACGGGCGCACGTCGGTAGAAGGGCGCGCTGGCAGGTAGCCAGCGGTCGCTGCGTGGTCGAAGCAGGCGCG
>JNEY01000131.1:137920-169652 GCA_020875895.1 Aphelenchus avenae | reverse complement strand
CCCCCCCCCCCCCCCCCCCGAGTACCGGATGGTAAACGACACGTGTATTAATGTCGCGCCGCCCAAGCAATGCTTGCGAAATGCCGCCCCAGCGGCATTGGTGGGAAATGCACGCGTTGCACTCCACTGACCCCCGAAAGCGTCCTCGGTGCCACCGATGCGCGTGTGGAGGGTCACGTCGCTTACTCTGGCGGTAGGCGGTATGCTCTCGACGGACGTTCAGCGAAGGGGATTGCGCGGCTGGCGACGGGCATCAACAGCACCCGTGGCGCGTGCGTGATTAATTGATGCAATCCGAGGGCACTTTTTCTACCTAGGATGAGCTTGCGAACGGCCGATGCTCTTCCGTTGCTTTCGCAGAGAAAATAATTCGAGCAGACGGAGGTGCAAATTTTGCTCATCGAAGTGCCTTAGAAAATCCAGGATCCAACAAGACGATTGAAATTGCGCCAGAGCCTATAACTTATTGCAGCGGGTCTCACTTCAAACAAAAACGGAGCCAGACAGCCTCACTGCGGCAACTGCACAAATAAAAGCGGTCACTTTGCGAATATAGGTTCTTAGACTTGGCCGTCCTAAGCTCTAAACTGCATCGCATTGCATCGCCGGCAGAGCGCTTTTGTTTTGGGCATAGTCCGACGCCTGGGTCTTCTTCTCGATTTCCCGTAATACGTGTAGGCGCGTCGACATTTCCAGTTTTAACTTTACATTTCGGTCATCTGACGCACTTCAAGACGACGCTTATAAAAGCGTCCGCGTGCAGCATAACCGAATTATAAGGTTTTACCGGTAGTTATGTCCATTAAGCATAGCATTTGGTAGTAAAGGCAGTAGGCCTGTCGACGGTTCGTAGCAGCCGCAATAGCGACTCATAAAACGTAAAAAGTGCGATGGGTGCCATCATTTCACATTGTCACAATAAGTGGTCGGTGTCCACCGCTTAAATCCCATTGCGGCGGTGTTCGTGCCTTGCCGGGGAAGGAGGCAGCAGCGTCGGTAAGCCAAGGGACGCGACCCGCGCTAGAAGAGACTTTCTGCGCGGCAGTCGCCGACGCGCAATTTTGGAGGACTATTGGGCAGGCGTCGGGCGGCAAACGGCAAGCGTTTGTGTCGGACGGAGGTTCGGGACTAAGGAGGCCTCGTTGGTGTCGGATCAGGTATCCGTTCGGAGAAAGGAGCCCGCGAGAGAATGGGTCGTCGGGAGCGGTTCGCGCATCGCCAGCAGCGCGTAGCAGAAGGGCGGTGTGGACAGCGACCAAAGGGCGTCGGTTGGTTGGAAGAAGAGGTGGAGAAGGAGCAGCAGCGGCGGGCGACAGCAAGCGCTGCGGTGCGCAGTGGAGGGAAGATGGGAGGGGCCAGCAAAAGGCCGCTGGGGAATCCGCTTAGCGGACCCGCCGCCGGTGGGCTTCCATTGATGGATGAGGGTGCAAGAAGGAAGAGGTTGAAACAGGCAGGCTAGTAACAAATTATTCTTGGGAACAGGGACTGTTATCCGTAGCCGTATGAAAACTTCACGCGGCCAATCTTTGGCGTCGATTCGGGTTACGTTGGGTGTCTACCTTTTCAAATAGACATTAAGCAATCCAAGAAGAGCAATGAGGAGGAATGATGATACAACTTATGCAATACGATGAAATATGTGTACCGATTCGGAAAGGGCACTACCAGCCCACTACTAAGATAATGCAAGGAAAACTGAAACCAAACCAATCAACTTCTAGCGTAAAAATAGGATATTTTGCATCGGGCGCATGGTAACTTACTAAAAAATGGAGACAAAGCACCTAGCGAACGACGATTGCTTTATCCACCAGAAAATGGGCTAAAGTTGCTTGTGCTGGAACGCTTCTCAGTAAGCTCCACCTGAGCTGCCTAGAGCATCGCTTCGTCGAGATCATCAACACGACCGACTTTCTTCCGCAAATCTGCAGTTCAAAGACTTCGAAAGCTGAAACTTTCTTTGGTACGCTTTAATCCTATAACTTAGCGTCATTCGAGTCTCTTAAGCGTGAGCCACGGTTGGAAGAAGAGAAACGGGACGGGCCGCGTTGCAAGCAAAAGCCCTCTCTGGGGTGTGGCTAATTCACCTACTGCCGCTGCACATACTGTCTACAGTCTGCCGTACGTATTCGATTTTGCAGGAAATTGAGCACGGGGAAAACACTGGCAACGTCGAGCACTTCCACTTCAAGACGTACTTGCCGAACGGGGTCACTAACGCGACAACCTGACCACGTCCGGAATGAAAGCCGAAGGGGCGACGAAATGGTTTCAGAACTTCAAGTTCCGATGGGACGCCTATCGCTTCCGGAACCCTAGCACGAACGAGTACCTCACTGTATGCGTTGGTCGAAAGAAGGGCGAAGTTTGCCCGATTCGTCCTTCGCAGATTAGCCAGCATCCGTCCTTAGGTTCCCACTACACAGTGATCCCGCGCTTGTTGTTCGTCTGATGCCAGCGTGACCCGTTCGTTGTTTACCTTTTCTGCACACTTTTGTCTGCGATATGCTTTTCCAGTCCTCTAATAACCCCGCCCACTTCTTGGAGACCCCGGTCCAGTGCAGTCTGTACTATGGAAGTCGTACAGAGAAGAATCGGGCATCGGTTCCGTGCACAAAAACATCGGTTTATTTAGAGGAATATGGTATGCTATTGATAGCCGCCTTTGAAGCAAATTTGTGCTCGTCCAATATTCCTGGCGACGCATCTTCGAGTGTGTGCGCGAACCAAAACACCCGGCGTGAGTTGGCGATAACAATATCCGATTGACGAGTCCACAAAGACCCGATTGATAAGGATCTCGATATCTCCAAGTGTGCAACAAGTTGAAGAACGCACCAGATGCGAGAGTCGTTCCTACTGTGCGCAGACACGTGTGGTTTTGAATTTGGTTGCCCGCCGTACCTCAGACGGGCATCAGTATGACAGCAAGCTTGGTATAAGTGTCGTTAGCATCACAACTATATCATAGGTGCATGTTGCACTTAGGAAGTGTTCGTGAAACAAGCATTTCATGGCAAATCTCAGGCGCTCGATTACCAGCTGCACCTGCTCGCGGCCTTTGTCTTCGCTTGGCGTCGAAATAAGTGTCCGGTCCGCACAGTCGGGCACGAGTGTGCCATGTTGTTCCCGCCGCCCGCCATGGCGGAAAACGTAAGGGCTCGAAAGTCGTTTACTTTTACCAAATATATTTTTTATTTATTTTCCTTCCGAGCCGTCTTTAGTGGTAACGGTATAGGTATTTTCGTGAACAAGGGACCGATGATAAAATTTCTCTGTTTGTACGTCTTCACCAAACGGCTTGCTGCCCCATTCCGCATAGAGGATTAATCGCCTCATCAGTCGAATGGCGGCACCCATCACTACAGGGCAGTGTGTGGGGTAAACCGCGCGTGTTATTTCGCCTTCCGGGACGCGGCGGCCACGAGCAGTGCCGTCTTTGTTCCGGTCGTCACCGGGATGATGTCGCATCCGCGGCGCTCCGCCTTAAGCGATGCATATTTTGAAATTGAAATTGCGTTTTGAGCGCGGACTGTCGCGCCGACGACGCGCATGTGTCGACAGTCGCCGTTTTCGGGCCTCTAGACGGCAGCGGACTCGACTGCTGGTACGCACTGTTAAATGGCGGAAACATCGGGCGCGATTTAGTATTCATTCCACTGTCCCTGAGATTACTAATGCATACTTCTTTTATGACTTTTGCCCCTCTTGAATCCTAAAAGACGGTTGATCTGCAAAATCTGATTTTCAAACGTCACGCTGGAATGCCGAAACTTATCTCAGACAAAAGGCCGGGGGGGGGGGGGGGGTAGAAAACGTTTGTAGGGTCCACGCGTGGGGGGGGGGGTGGTCTGGATCACAACTCTACGATGGGGGAGGCGGGAGGTCTATGGGTGCCCACGTGGGCGCCAACTTAGCGCGTTCTGAGCCACAACTTTATGAATCATTTTTAAAATGTCAGCGCTAATGGTCGTGACAAAGTATTTCCTCCGGGTGCGCCGACCCCTACCCCTGCGAACACCCATCATTATTCTGGACGCAGTCTTAGTGATCGCATGATTTGCATTAGCGCCGCGCAGGGGCTGATGCTGCCGCCGCTGAATTACTCCTTCGGTCCCGGTACGAGCTGAAAAAGCGCGGGCCGGAGGCCCGTCGACCGCGTCACTCCGTTCCACTCCATAGTTTGGAAGCCGCTGCTTCTCGGTGGTTCTTCGCGGGTCTCCGGCGTTTTCAGCGGGACTTATTTGGCAGCTTTCGACTACTTCGCATGATGGATTCAAGTTATTTCAGGCATGTGTCATTATCATTTTTCTAGTCATTACCCACAACGAACCCCTTAGCATCTCTCGTGATTATTGAGGGGTAAAAGTGATCTTACCCGCTAGACACTTTTCCAGTTTCCATTGCCGTTACCATTACGTTCAAGGTTTTTGTTTTTGGGCATAGTTCAACATTATCAAGAAGCGTATACGTCGAGTATGTCCACGTATTTTGCGTGGAAGCTTTCGTTCTCGTTTCCTAGATAAGCGTCATCAGCAAACGTTGCTATCATGTTGATTAGGCATGGCCAGCAACCCCAGGCATTTCAATACGTACAAACCTGTAAGAACTGCTTGACTGCGAGCTCCGTCATTTTTTTGCTGTTGCTTTGTGACTCGCGTTGTGCAACCTTTCATGCTTAATATGTCTGAAATTATATACCTATTCGTCGATACTCATACACACCAATGCAGTCATTTAATTCAGGTATCTTGCACCGATGTCGTCCGCTCTCAGCTTTTCTGCCATTCGCCGCATCATCTTCCTTGTCGAGAACGATGACCGTCCGACGAAACAACGGAATAAGAGCCGTACTGCTAAGCCGAAGCCGCCACGATCTCACCGATTCAAGCCGCCTCTAGTGCACAGCAGGTGGTGTGCAGTCTACGTGCTCTGCAAGGACATAGAGCCTGCACCGCCGCTCGACTACTTCTCTTCTTTGGAGTTGGCCCTAGTTTATAAGGGCGAAGTGGATGACGAGGACGTCCGGGCCATCTTCGCACACAGGAAGCCGCTGGAGTTCTGGGGCTGCCCGCGATTGATCGTGTCGAAGATAGTCGAGGTAAGCGGACGTCGTTAGAAGTGCTGACAAATAACTCGATTCCAGGCGTTCAGCAAGCGGCAGGAGGAACCGGCATACCTCGACGTGACAATCACTGCGCTTGAAGGCTTTGGTGCAATGAGGCCATCGGAGGCGTGGTCGCAGGTCTACAGAACTCACCTGCCCTGCCACGCGTGTACCACGGTGCAGAATGTCCAGCAATGGAGCATTCCCCATCCAAAAGAGTAAGTTGTTGCGTGAGAAGGCTATTTGACTTTGTTGACGTTCCCAGGCTGCGCATCGTCGGAACCGTGGGCATTGCAGTCGAAACATTTCACATCGCCTCAGTGGATTTTGCCAAGCAGCTGACTGTGGAACTGCATTACGAGCTCACCGACGAAGAAGAAGGAAAGAAGAAGAAGGAGTAAGTGCATGAATTCGTTTACCAAACGAAAGATCTTTGTTTGGAAAGTCGTCATTTATTCACCGCATCACTATTCGATTGGGCAATGAAACTTGCATGTCCAAGGAGAGACTCACGCCCATTGCAGATCGTTCAAGGTGAGTAGTGGGCGCGTCTACGTGTGATTTAAAGTCAGTGTACCCGTAAAATTTTTCATGTTACATTCCGAAAATGGTCAATCTTCTTTTCCTACAACTGTATATTATAGTCCGACGCTGATGCTTATTGCTGACATTGCATCTGGCGTTTACGGCTTCCTCGACCGGGCACATATCGGTTCATCTATGCTTTCCAACAAGGGCCTTCACGACATAATCCGCCAGCTAAAGCACGTGCTGCCAGTGCACCATTTGAAGTGTGGCTTCGACAAACACCAGTTTGTAAGTCCCATAAATCTCTAGCCATATGTTGTCCATGTTCCTTTTTAGTCTCTCGGAGATAAATGGTGGCCCACTTATTGATCCGCCATTTTCAACGCGACTTGTCGTACGCCGACCTGCGCTCCCTCGAGCTTGCTCCCACTGCTAGCGCTGAAGGCTACTGCGCTACGATACGCCACTACCTCAGCAACAGTCACGTCGACGTTCTTGCAGCTCGAGCTGACTTTTTCCGGTTCGCTACGAAGATGCTCCCTAGCCTAGCGGCTCGCAACTTCTCCATTGGTCGTCTGGAGCTCGATCCAGTGGAAAACCGTCTGTCCGACTACCGCTCAATGGACACGGTCTTCGGCGAAATGCGAGTGGACACCTTCGACCTGGCTATTACCGAGCACCGCTTCGTCGAGCTCGTCAAGACCACCGACTTTTTCCGCATGCCGACGATTCAAGGATTTCGACGTCTGGATCTGTTCTTGGTACGTAACTAGCGTCTTTCCTGGGAGAGTAAACCTTGTTTGTGACGTATGTAGCGACAACGCTTTATATCGTAGCGATAAGCGTCATTTGTGTCTTTTAAGACTGGCCCAAGCTCGAAAGCAGAGAAGATAAGAAGTGAGGCCGTATGCAAGAACCCGATCTGGCTGTCGGGCATCAACTTGCTGCGCCACTGTGAGCTCTACAAGGTCGTCTATGAAGTCGTCAGCGCAAAACGTGGTGCCCGTCGCCTGCGACTTATCGAACGTAGCGTAGTACGCATTTGTGAGGTTCGTTGCAAGTATAGGATCGGCACTTTTCATTTGCCGTTACGCCGTTTCGCTTAGCTTTCATGTCGCTATGTTACGTTGCTTTTTTTCAGGAGTTTGAACGCGGCGAAATCACTGACACTGTGCAGCACTTCGTGTTTGTTGCGAACTGCAAAACGAACTGCGTTTTCAGTCCCGCCTTCAGTCGGGACAACCTGCTCGTTTCCGGAATGATAGTCGAAGGGCACTCGGCTCCGCTCAATGACTTCGAGTGGGACGTCTACCGCTTCCGCAACGCTAGCAACGGCGAGTACTTGACCGCGTGTGTTGGACGACACATCGGCAACGTCGAGATCAATCTTCACATCTTGAAGGGAGAGGTCTACCCCAATGCCTCCTTCGCATTATGAAGCGCCAACATGACGGTTTCTCAATCCATTTATGAGTACGCTCTAGTTATTTTTCAATATTCACGGTTATGCAAGCTAAGTTCCGATGCCTTCATTGACTGTTCAATGCCAAGTAAACTTTTTTGAAGAAGAATTATGTCACGAGGCCTCCAGAGGCGGCTCTCCTCGTACACGAATAGGCAGTGCCAGGCTTCTTAGGATGCCAATGCCTTGCATAAGACCTGGGGTCCCGTAGACTGTACGGTTTCGGGCTAATTTTCCGCTTCAGTGAAATACAAGTTGCAGCAGAGAACCGGGCTTGTTTCGGAACAATTACAGCGTTGTTTGAGCCGAAGTAACTTGTCACAAATCGAGTTGAAGGCGAGTCTTCCTGCCTAGTCATGTCTGCGCTTCAAGACTTCGCCTCAGTATTGTGGACTAAGTCGAAAAGAAGCCAGTCATACGTTTATTTGTCCTTCAGAAATTCTGAGCAAACACGCAACAAATGCATGTTGGGAGGAGCTAGGAAGAGACCTGGAGGAGGAAAAGAATGCGTAGGGGAAATACTGATACGTCTTTGTCTTTGTGCAAAAGCGAAAGAAGGATGATATCCGGTCGAAAGGATGCTACAGATTAGGAAAGGGCATTAGCGACCCATGGACAAATTGCACGGGAAGGAAATGCTCGTGGAAGTCGGCAAATGCAGAGCTCCTCGACTCGTACTTGAAGCGGCTTAAGAGCTTGACCCGTTTACCACATCGTGAAGAATGCGGAGCGCGTCTGAACCTTCTGCTGGAATGTGTTGTGCCACGACTTTGGGTCTGTCAGCTCGTCGTTTGTCGGCGTTTGCGGGATCTCCGAAGGGGAGGTGGCGCCGTCGGCGAGAGAAGTACCTAAATTCGGAACTTCATAACGGGTAGTAAAGAACAGCATCTGACCTCGGTACCCTACTTACTCACCCCATACCATGTTCTGTTCCGTACGTCACGGTACTAGTACGAACAGTACTTGTGTTAATATCGAGAAAGCTGGCGTCGTACCGTACTCCGTAATGACCGACCCCACCCGTACCGTACTCCGTACCGATAGTACGGCAGTACAGTACGGCCGTACACCGGTACGGTTGTCGACATTAAGGGGGATGGTAGTTGAACGACGTACCTTGAGCGGCGCTTTCGTAGCCCGAAAGACTCTCGGCGGTGCTCTCCAAACGAGGAGCGGCGGTGCGAAGTTGACGAGCTTGTTCACGGATATCACCGCGGCGGCGACGCTTTTTCTGCTTCACCTCGATCATGTACTGCGGCGTCATCTAAAACCACTTATATGGAACTTTTAGAAGAAGCTGCGTTCATACCTGAACCAGTTGTTCTGGAGTCTTGCGAGTTCTCAGTGCCTCCCTAAGGTTGAAGATCTGACCGCGCATGACAGATAGCTGTTTCTCGAAGAGTTTCTTGTCGAAGCCGCTATCTTGCTAAACCAGACGGCTTGTCTTCATAGGAAAACATTGCCGCGCTAACGCTTACCATGAAAATCTTCTTCAAGTCGTTGCCCAGTTCTCGTACGAAGTCAGTGTTGTCGAAAAGCGGCAGGAACTTCTCCACGGTGTCTTCAGTAAATGGCTTCTTCGCAACCGGCAAAGACGCCCACCGGTACGGATCTAAATGCGCGCTTTTAGTCCGGAAAAACGACGTCGGTGAACTTACATGTCCGCCACTCGTCCGGATGTTTGAACGGGAAGGCTAAATGCGGAATTGAGTATTCACAAATTATGGCACTCCCTACCCAAGCCGTTGTCAATAGCAGCTACGTAGACCTTCGGCATGGCAACGTCCTCCCAGTTGGCGTCCTCCGCGCGTAGCGGTTCAGGATGAGGAACTGGTAGCACGTGGGCCACGGGCTTGGCAGTTGCCACAGCGAGTGGAGGCTGCTCTTGACCGCCTAAAGGAGCTTCAGGCACATTAAGGAATCACGTGTTTTGTGTCTACCGTTCACTTCGTCCACCACTTGAACGCTGGCCAGATTCCGGACGCTCTCAGCGGTAGCGGTCGGCGGACCGATGTCGATCAGCTGTCCCTCGGCAACGAAGCCCGGATCCGACTTGCACTTGGTCATGCCCGGTGGAGCTTCCAGCTGCGTTGTCTGTGGCTGCTGCACGTCTGCAACTGGAGGCTGCGGAGTGTCTTCTCCTGGTGGTGCCAATTCTTGCTGGGCTTCTGCTGGCTCGTACTTTATCAACCAGTTGTCGTTGCCACGGTCTGAACAGAGTAGAATTAGACCCACGAAAATATCCGACGATGACATTATACACTAAGCGATGTGATGCTTGGCGATTTGTGTATGCTACTTAGCGGATAGCCTCCTCCTTCTTCCTACCTACTAAATTCCGCACCGTCCAGTCTTTGTAACGTGAAGCACCGTACGACCTTTATCACGGCCTGCACTAGCGTTTCTTTAGCAAACGCGCTATTTCCCATTCCGTAATATCAAATATGGCACGTAAAACGTGCCCTGCACTGACCGTAACCGGACTCCGTACCGCACAACATGGAACGCGGCACGAGAACGTACGACGCACCTGTGTTCCGAATGACGTAGTCGAGGATGACCATGCGCTGGAACTGCCGCAGGAAGTCCTCCTCGGTCTTTGGTGGAAGTGCTTGCTCAGGATACAGCTCCCATTGGCGCAGCCAGTAGATTGCATCCTTGTACCCGTTCACGAACAGTTGGAAGCTGCCTTTCTGAAACAGCAAGCGTAGTAGTATTGAGCATCTTTCAGGAATAGAGCGCACTTTTGGTGGTAAGCCGAGACGTCGAAAGCGACGTGCCAGGTCAGGAAAGCGCTGACGCACTCGTTCCTTGCCCCGAGCCTTGGCGCGATCCAGCCGACTGTAGTTGAAGGTCGGAGCCGCTAGCTCGACCACCGCCGTCTTGGGCACGATGTTGAGGCCGAGCTTCTGGTCGATCAGTGACGCGCCCGCTTCCGAGAGGTAACCCTGAAGCTACGAGAGTTAAGGAAGGATGTATGGGCACTTCGTGAGCATCCGGCAACAAGGGCACTAGTAGCCAGTGCTTCTGTTTTGATTGTTCCTGTTCATTACAGTGATACCAGAACGTATTTGGCTCTAAGCGTACAGAACGAGAACAGGAACAACAGCGATTTCCGCGCAGTTCCCAACAATAACTGTTCTTGTTCCAGAACCTTTTTAGGGAACACAACAAGAGAACACGAGCCTTATTGTCCCAACTTTGGGCGTACTCACCTGCATTGGGGCGAGACCCGACCGCCCAAAGCAGCACGGAAAGAAGATGCGATGAATCCACTTTAGCCACTTCGGGTTCAGGTGCCCGTAGGGCTCTTCGTTCTTCGGCTTGAACACAGCGATTCGTTCCTAATGCAGCAGAAATTAGCTTCCCAGAAACTGCAGTAGGCGACTTACGCCTCGCATGTTCTTGACGAAGTACGACCCGGAGGAGCCCTGCGGAATGCGTTCAGGGAAGATGCCGTGGTTGATTGCGCGGATGGCTTCCACAACCGTGTCCGCAAAGTCCGGCCCGCCGATACTGCCGTACTGCTCGTGACCTAAACAATATCATTTAACTCTCCGTGGAACGTCGAGGGCCAATCCGAAGCGGGGTTTCCAATGCTAAAGTTCCAGTTTTTCGGTGTGGTCCTCCAATCCAGCCTCCAGTTTTTGCTAGTTACAAAGGATAATTAATGGACTACGTCGACTGCCAGCTACTACTAAAGGCCGGCAACCGTACATCTGGTACTGTCGTACCGTGCCGTACTGTCGTACTATCGGTACGAAGGGTCAGGACAGTACAGCTTACGGTACGGGTGGGGACAATCAGTACGGATCCAGTTTATCGACGCTTAGCGCTAGTACAGCCCGTACCAGTACCGTACCGTATTACGGGCCGTACGGTTGTACCGTACCGTACAGTACGGTACGGAGCCGGGTCAGTAGGGTACGGAGTATGCTACGCATGCGGTTGCCAGTCTTTTATTGGAGTTACCAGCTTTAGGTCGGCTACTTTCCTTTGTTTCACCTTCGCAGAAACTGGAAGCTGGATCCCAAAGTTCCTGTCGAACTTTGATGTACGGAACCTTCCCATTGGAATAGTCGCTTTTGCTCATAACCGAACTGGAACCGAAACTCGTCGGAAAGAAGGAACTTGTGAAACCGTGGTATGCAGGTAGAGTTCTTACAGAGCCGAATCGTATCGTCGTCATCGAGGTCCGTCTCAGTTGGGAGGTTAGCAGCTGTAGACTCTTCACCAGGACGCACTACCCGAATCGTCGGAGACCCGTGGCTAGTGCTCTGCTTGTCGTGATGCAACAACGGTGTCCGCTCGGGTTTCTAAATCGGTAGCGTGAGTCTTGACGTGCTTCAATACGGTTACCTTCTTGTGCTTCTTCCGCGAGCCCTTCAGCAACCGTGCGTTCTCGTCACCGTCGTCGTCGTAGGTATCTAAAAATGCGCGTTAGTCCAAGCTTGTTTGAGTAGACCGTAGCGAGAATTGTGTAATTGCGTATGACTTACCGCTTTCGAATGAGTGCGCATGGCCCGGCGGTGAAGCCGAGGTCATTCTAGTCAGTTCCAGAGTCGTAATCTGAAACATAAACGCAGTTATTCTCGTGTTACCACTACAAAAGTTACCGAAATCGGAAGTATAAAGCACGAGTCATAGGGCCGGACGCACGCTCAGTTGGATAAAAGAGGAACAGTTAAAAAGTCGAGCGTGATTAATCACAAAAGCTCAGTGGACTTTATGTTATTCGTAGCTATACGCTATTTTTCAGACAAATCGGTGACGAAACTTTTCCAAGCATGATTCATGAGATAGGTATTTTGCTGAGACCTTCAAAGCGTAAGATGACATTTAGTCGGATTATGCTAAACATCACGCGTCATGGATTGTTTCGAGCAGGCATAAATATTCTCGCGGCTTCGGTGGAGTGAGAAAGTGATAACAAGAATCGACGCGGACTTTAACGGAGTACACGTGAACTGACGCTGGCGTTCCGTCGCAAAAGCCGCGTTGAAGCGCGCCCCTAATTCGTGAAGAGGAAAACAGCCGTGGAGTATGAAGCATGAGCCACGCGGACGAATAAACCGCTCGCGAAAGCATAACAAACAGGATCGTACGAGAATTATTTTCGCTTCTATCCCACTCTCAGACACTGGCGCACAAACGTCGTTCTTTGACCGCCCTACCGACTGAATGACATATGACGAAGCCCTGACGCATAGCACGCTCCAATCTTTGACGGCTGATTTCTTGACACAAAGTTACACTAAACATGGAGCCTGGGAGTCCAGGACGAATCTGGGCTTGGTCCGGTTAAGATCAGTTATATACTTCAGTAAAAAAAGCGCTAGTTCAGCAACCGTATTCAACGCAGCAACGCACAAGCAAAGAGTTTTCGGGTTTAGAACCCAAATGAGCTGAGTCTGGTTCAGTTCACTACTTATGTAATGAACTAGCATGTTCAGTTAAACACCGTACAAGCAAGGCCAGCTCAGAACCATAATGTAGCCTGAGATGTAAGTGCCGAAAAGTCCATCGTCAGCCTTACGGTGCCTGCCTGCAATAAGCAGCGAACTCGTGGGTCTGACAAAGCCTAGAACATAAATATTTATACGCTCCGAAGGTCAGCAAGAGAAGTAGCACTATAGCATGAAACTGTGCCAGCTAATCCGCATCGGAATGGCTTCCCGTAGAGTCGTCATCGCTTGTTTCACCCGCGTTTGTTCCGCCACTGACAGCTGCTGCTTGGACTGAAGCACCATCATCCGACGGCGCCGCTGCGTTCGGTTTGCTAAAGCTAGGTTTTAGACTGGCATTTCTTTGATGGTACTCACTCCAGTATGGACGGATCGATGCCTTCCGTGGACATCTTCTGGCGTACCGCCGGCTCCGGAACGCCCTAAAGGTTCATCATTAGCAAGAGGATTTCCTGGAGGCCGATTTAGGTCGATGGCAGCTCCTCCAGATGACCTACCAGCTTGAGCATTTTGAAGTACTTCGCATAGAGCGGATGGTCTTTGTACTTCAGACCCGTTGGTGCTGCTTCCGCTTCAGCAGGTTTCACTTGTTCCACCGGTTGAGTCGCATCCGCTGCCGCACTCGGCTGGACAACGGTGGTTGTTGCCGCAGTGCTGGTCGATTGCGGTGGCTCGGATGCTGGAAGTGGCTCTGCATCAGGCAATGCATTCTGAGGCGCAGCAACTCCAACGTTCTCAAGCTGAACAATACAAGTTAGCGAGTATAGGTGCGGTGTTACTGTTTCTGATGAAGTCGGTTTTTCTGCGAGCATAAGGTGAGACAAGGTCAACTTCACTTTACTTTTTGCAAGGAAGTAGCCTCCACCGAAACTGATTCGTTAAGGATGAAGGCTTTTATTGGAGGAGTGAAGTGGAGTAAAGGTCAGTTCACTTCACTTCGCTCTTCACTGACGTTAGCACACTACGCGAAAACCGTTTAATTTCCGACTAAGTTGGTCTTTTGCAGGAGTGAAGTCAACCAATTTCGCTGCACCTTGATTTTTCGCGAAAGTTAGCACTTCACCGAAACGGTGGCCGTGGTTCCGGGTATGACCAGATCCTTGTCCTGCGTCCGTTGCCTGGGACGTGCGTACCTTCTTCTCGAGAATGACAATGTCGGTTTCAAGCCGGTCCAGCCGCTCCTCGAAATCGATTATACGCCGCTCCATCTTCACCGCAAAGTCGTTGAGAATGTCGCATGAGCGCAGCAGGAACTCGTTGATGATTGGAACGATCTTCTTGAGGTCCAGTGGAGCGACCTAAAACAAGCGGTTAGATACGGGCAGTTTGTGAGCTGGACACCTACCGTGCTAAGGTCGAGATCCGTCGTCAGGAAACTGAGTTGTGGCTCCGCGAACATTTCTAAAGCATGTTTGCATTACAGGTTCTAGGCGGGTGACCGAGCATGTACATGGAACACGCTGTTCTCAAAATAAACTTCCTTGTAGAAAGTGCTTTCTTCTCAAGCTATAGCGAGTTCTCTAATGCTTAGCATTGGTGCTGCTGCTGCAAGCTGGTACTGCTTGTACCGCGACCCATTTTCGTTTGCCATGCAAGTTTTGAAGCTTATAATCGAACCGACACCAGTTGGCATCGTTACTCAGAAAGTGCTGCGCTTAACCGGCACGCTAAGCTGACTAGCTGAATGTAGAAGCTGATAAACTTAGCGTTAGTTGTAGCTTTGGCGTTCTGTTCGCTTGGTCGGCAACAGACAGAAGTCGATGCTAAGCCGACGCTGGCCATCTTTGTGAACCGTATTCATGAAGAATCGACGATGATGCCAACAGGTAAGACAAAAAATATTCGAGAAATAGACGTTCCAAAACATTTTCGGTAATTTTCACGCTGCGGCATGGGTGGTAGCCGCGTATGTAGCCGCCAAATTGGGACGCACAGTGCAGCTGGCGGTTCATAGTACTAATAACTTTGATTTAGAGTGGATAATTGCCGCATGCCTCACCGCCCTTCATGCCTCCATCGTCCAGTTCGTCTACCTGGTCGTACCGGAGCCGTACATGGACGAGCTCTTCCACGTGGACCAGACGCGTCGCTACTGCGCCGGTGACTACTCCTGGAATCCGAAGATCACCACGCCACCGGCTCTCTACGTGCTCGCGCTGCCCTTCTGCGGCTTTGAGCGTTATATCAACTCGCTGCTTGTGCCGTTGTGCTACCTTGGACTGTGCCGTCTGCGGCGTCGCATATGCCCAAAGGGTACGCCAGCCAATATGCTTGTGAAGCACTGAACTGAAGAAAAAGCCAGATCTGGCTGCTACCTTCCATGCTGCTGCTGAATCAGCTATAGCTAGCCGTTGCCCAGTAGCTAGCAAAGGGAAAGGGCAACTACTGCTAGGCCAAACGTGGGCACACTGTCGTGTGCGATACGGATATCACTGTCGTGATACCCGTAGAAAACATATCACGATAGGAACAACAAGGTTTAAGCAGGTTCAGTATTCGGTTCAGTGCGCTATGAGATGCTACTAGAAGTCAGTTTAAGCAGGTAGATCACTATAGAGTCCGTCATTACTCCAGTCTTGTCAGAAAATGCTTTGGCTCGCCAATGCTCGTCGTTAACGTTTCTACCTTAACGCTTTCTGCTTTAGGTGACACGACGCTGACGTCGTTAATCGTCCTCTCCTTGCCGGTACTGTTGCAAACGTCGTTCCTGTTCTACACGGACTTGCTTTCTTTATGCACCGTCGTTTGGGGCCTCGGCACCGCAAGTCCGACAATTGCAGCTCTCATTTTCGGTGTGGGAACGCTGACGCGGCAAACAAACATCCTATGGGCGCTGGTGTACTGCGCTTGTGCCGCATGCCGGGAGCTTGAACCGAAGGCTCCGTTCAAGAGTCTGTTCAGGTATGTTCTTCCTCGCGTGGAAGTATGCTAGGTCTACCGCTTTAGATGCGTCCTTCGGCACTGGGCATTCGCTCCACTCGGCGGAGCATTCGCGTCGTTCCTCGTCTGGAACAACGGGATCGTTCTCGGCGACAGGACAGCACATGAGCCAATGGTACACGTCCCGCAGCTCTTCTACCTCTCACTCTTCATCGTGTTCTCGTCATTCCCCGTACTGGTCAAGCTCATTCCAGAAGGTGTTGCCTTCATTCGCAATCGACTTTTACTCTGTATACTATTTCTGTTCTTCACGTGCCTCTGTATCCACGAGTTCACCTATGCCCACCCGTACCTTTTGGCGGACAACCGCCATTTCACCTTCTACGTGTGGCGCAGGTGGTTCGCCCGCCATTGGCTTTGTAAGTACCTATTGACGCCCGTTTACCTTGTCGCCTTCCTTATCATTCGGCAGAGCATCTCCTCCAAAGTGCCACGGCATGCTGTTCTTGCTGTTCTACTTGCAACCATCGCATGCCTAGTGCCCGCACATTTGTTAGAGCCGAGGTATTTCATCGTCCCCTACGTTCTATGGCGTCTCTCTGTCGCTGAGACCAACATGTTTTTGCTTCTTGTTGAGCTTGCTTTCTCAGTCTTCGTCAATGCCGCAACGATGTGGTTGTTTCTCCATAGACCTTTCGAGTGGCCGCACGAACCGGGTCCGCTACAACGCTTTATGTGGTGAGAAACGTGGACAGGCAATATTGAATAAATCCGAAGTTCCTTTATTGATTCATGGTGCAACGGTTCTGCGGTGCCCGTCCGCGTTACGGGCCGACCCGACTCCGTAGGAATGGATCAACGTACATCTGCAATGGAATCATGCTTACATAGGCCCCAACAGCCTTCTAAGATTCTGAAATTTTCGCGAACTTATTTGTTCTCGTCCATTCGTCCAATTGCATTCGTCCATTATGATGACTAAGATGTCAGGATTGAGTAACCACTGTTTAGACTATCAAGAGTTAGAAGCTTATTCATAGCGAGTGCACGGCAATACCTGGGGTTTGCTTCGTACTGACCAGGATCGTCTTGGAATTTACAGCAGGTATTGGCAATTCCAGCTGTTTTCCAGTCAAATAGAATCAGGTCCGTTCAGCGACACCCATGGTACATGCAAGCAATGGTACAAGAGAGACCAAAATTTAGTTGCAGGCGAGATTTCGGAGTTCATTGAGCATCGAAGATCTGTGCGACAAGCATCTGAATGAGCGTCGGGCCTTGCCATAGCCAGTGCTGAAAGCACAGCACAGTACCGTAAATATTCTAATAGAGGCGCATATCTAATAGAGGCGCACTCTCCAATAGAAGCGCAGTTTTAGACCGTGTGAGAAAATAGAAGCGCACTCTCTAATAGAGGCGCATGTCTCCAATAGAGGCGCATCCACGGGACGGTAATATTCAGTCTCCGACGAATGTTTGTAGCGTGGACCCACGGACAAGCTAAGAATGAAGAATAAATGGGTGAGAAATGACTAGTCTTTTGAAATGCTGAATGTTTTACTTAAAATACAAGCAAGGAAAGCCCAAAATATGCAGAAAACCCATAGAAAATTATCGATTTTGTCCAGATCTTGAGGATTTTTGGCCGATATTGGGCGGAGTTTGCTCAGTATTTTTGTGTTTTGATGGTGTGCAAAAATACAGGCGCACTCTCTAATAGAGGCGCACTCTCTATTAGAGGCGCAGTTTCTGACAGTGTGCAAAAATAGAGGCGCTGCGCCTCTATTAGAATATTTACGGTATGTGACGACGACAAACGACGTTAGCGCGATGACCGTAAGCTACCTTGACAAGCATAAATTCAAGTGGGTTGGGTTCACGACTACGATGCGTGACATGAAACAACAAGTAAGCATAACGATAAACTTTATTTAAGACATCTTTGGCGTCAATAGATCAATACATGACCGGCAATAAGGCAATATAACCTTGCAATTATGCTAAGAACGTCAAGAACTCTGAACAACCTGCAACTTTGTCAAAACTTCTCTAACACTAGTGTCGAGGAGTCCAGGATGAATTTGGTTCTTTACGCATCGGAATGGAACTGTCACCTGAGACTAGGGGTACCGACCAGTTTACAATGGGCACGAGAATGGGAAAGATACTCGTAGGACTAGGCCGTAGTAAACGGGATGTGCTTAAGCGAGGCTTAGTGGTCGAAGCGCTGCACGAGGAAGTTGTTGTCCTCCGGCTTTTGGTAGCCGAACTGTTCGTAGAACGAGATCAGGTGGTTCTTGCACTCCAGCGACAGCTTGTAGACGCCCTTCTGTCGCGCGAGCTCAACGAGGCACTCGTTGACGAGCTTGCCGAACTGTCGGCCACGTTGCTTCGCGTCCACGACGACGTCCTCGATGCGTCCGCGGCTGCCGCACTCGTGAATGAAGTGCTTCTCGAGCACCAGCGTTCCGGTTCCAACCACCTTGCCAGTGCTGAAACGCATGCGTCAAAGGTTGTAACGAATGATAGCGGCAAACCTGAGCTCTTCGATGACGACGACGAAGTACGCCTGCGGATCGGTGTGTTTCATGCTGCGGAAGTGCGCCTCGAACTTCTCCCGCGAGACGTCACCGACCGTTGTGAGCTGCGACAAGAGCTCCAGGAAGCTAAAAAGATAACTGATGAAGCACGGAATGACGCTTGCGTACCCTTTGTCGTAGTCGGAGACTTGCAGCGGACGCATGACGAATCCCTCCGGCATCCGGTCCGCAAAGTCCGTGACCTGTTCGTACGGGAAGAGCTCTAAACTATGCGTCGTTCACGACTTCTTGTGCAAAGCATGACAACTTGACGCATGAGGTTTTCAAGGGAGCTTACCTTCGTCCGCGGAGCTGCCGGCCGACATTGCTTGTCCCATCTTTGCCTGAGTACTGCTTATGAAGCTGCCTAAAATTATGAGTTAACGAAACAGAATGTCAGTTACATATGTAAGTAGTCTCTCGCTGCTCACGAAGGCGCGGAATTTCGGAGTCTTCAAGCTGGTTTGCTCTAAGAAAAAGGCAGAAAAACATGCCGTTTTCAGGTTGAAGGGCGACGAGAAAACAGCTTGTTTCATGCAGACACTTAGTACTCTAATGGCAACGAGCTTTTCGCCGAATACTAGCTGAAATACTAATCCACGGCCCAACATGTTGTTGAGCCGAGATGTCCTCTCCGGCAAGCGCACCCAGCGGGGAGACTGAAACCGTCATAGGGCAAGGATGTTCTTACCGGGTCACGCAACAAGCGCACCCAGTCAGCGGAAGACTTGACGTGGACGCGCGAGAGAGGTTTTGCTTTCTCATGCTCTGGGTTTCGACGCGAAAACGCTTGTGCGTACGGTAGGCTCGAGCGGTGTTTGCTTCGCTGCAAGCGGGCTTGTTTTGCAAGGCTTGCTGCTTGTGCTTGCATTCCGCCATCATTAGCGTAGCAGATTCAATGAAGTATCTTGTTTCTGCAAATCTTGCTTTCCAAAAACTTTCCGCTTGCAAGTTCGGCTGGTAGGATGTGTGATTTCGCGTAACACTGACCAATTCTCCACCAAAACTCAGAACAATTCTGGCCATTAGCGTTATCCTGAACTGTATTCGCGAAACGTTGAACGCACTGACAGTTTTATTCGTTGTTCAAGCTTGACGATTTCAGCTTCCGCGCAACCGAATGGCAGCGGACTCCGTCCGCCGAACCTCAACGACGCAGCAGCTGTGATTCGCGAACTGACGTGCCGTCCTACAGCGCTGCAAGTCTTCAGCAGTGGACGAGCTCAGAATCGACAGGCGGTCTCTTCGAAATGGCAGTGGACGTGGACAACCACCGATACCCGTTCAGCATCGTCTGGACGCCGATTCCCGTCATATCGTAAGCATCTTTACCAAATTAAGCCCTTTTAATACATTCCTTGCCTTGTTTTTCACCAACGAGTCTTCTTAGGCGTTGTTTAACAGCACTTGATAACGATGCAGTTTTAGATGGCTCCTACCTTTCGTCGGGCACATGGGAATCGCCACAAGTAGAGGCGTAATTCGGGACTTCGCCGGCAGCTACTACGTAGCCGTAAGTACCGACTGTTCGTTTGTGTTTCTTCCCTCTAAAACTACCGTTCTTCACAAAGTACCTTCTAGCATCTGCTTCCTATAGACGCGGCTAAACGCTGCTAACTCCATGTTTGCAGGAAGACGATATGGGATTTGGCTGGCCCACCATGTACTGGCAACTATCGCCGGAGAAGGTCCCTGGCGGCGCACCAGCATGGGACCAGGCCGTCTACGAGGCGTCGGAGGAGTACAAATCTCACATGGTATGGCGTTCATGAGCGCAACTAGAGGAAGTAACTTTCGATGTTTAGCACAACATCTTCTGCGACAACTGCCACTCGCACGTGGCGCTAGCGCTCAACCGAATGCGGTACAGCGGGAGCACTCGCTGGGGCATGGTCAAGCTGTACTTGGGCACGCTGGTACGCGGGAAATACGTCAGGTACGACGCTTTGCAATGTTACCTTACTTCGGCCCTTGATAACTCTGAAATTGTGGGAATTTTTCAGACGACCTCTGTGCCAGAAACTTGCCATTTAGGCGTATTGAGACATTTCGGTACTGAGACATTTTTCTTTCAGCGTCTGGGGATTCATCAAGCAGTGGCTGCCGTTCACGCTGATCGTCGCTTTCATCGCCGCAGTTTCATTCGGATTCTCCTTGTAGACCTTCTTAACCTTAGCCTTCTTAACTTATTGACCATGTACAGCAATAAAGTTCTACCGCCTTGCGATTGAAATTCTCTCGCATTCATTTACCGGTTGAAACCACTGAGTACCTGAAACGCTGATGGCAGGGGGTAACCCGCTTGGGCTTAGAGAAATGGTCCGACTCTCGGCGGACCTCGTCAACGACTCCTACCAGTTCATCAACGCGTGCAAGCAGCGCGAGATCTGTCTCCGGAACCTCCAAATTCCTGCTATCGAAAACCTCGGCGCCACTCGGGTAAGTTCGTTCTGGTCGGTATCGAGTCGTTCCCGCTGTTGCGGGCAGCATGCTCGATCCTTTACGCCCAGGCTCAGAATAATAGACTTTCGAGCACCCGAAAATTGACTCGGTTTGCAAAACCTTCAACCAAAAACAGCTGTAACTTCTTGTTGCTTTGCTAAAATCCGAAGTTTTTCGTTCTTGGTCAGCACCTGAAACCTGAACCGGAGTTTCCTACATGATAACTGGGAAACCACAGAAAATCTGAATTTCGCTTGCAGTCTTCCTTAACCACAGCGTCTAATACACAAGTTTAGGACCAGTTCGATGTTATCGACCTGACTGACAACAACATCCGCAAGTTGAACAACCTTCCGCAGCTGAAGCGCCTCGAGTCGCTCATCCTGCACAACAACCGAGTCCAGTAAGTCGTCCTTTTGCCATTGGAAGAAAGTTGTTGGAATTTCATTCGTCCACCTTAGGTCGATCCAGAAGGACATCGGCGAACACGTGCCGAACCTGAAGACGCTCGCGCTGACCAACAACAACCTCGCGGAGCTATCCGATATCGACGCGCTGGCGGGATGCAAGAAGCTCGAGTACCTCACGTAAGTTTCTTCAATGTTGTGCCTTTGTCTGAGATTTAGTTAAGATTGCATGCACGCTCAGTCTAAACACTCCGTCTTGTTTGCTGACGTTCTCCTCTTAGGCTGATGGGCAACCCGCTGACGCACAAGCAGCACTACCGCGCCTACATCATCCACAAGCTGAAGTCGGTGCGCGTCCTCGACTTCCGCCGCATCAAGGACAAGGTGAGCCAGGCCTTTCCATCTGCACGCTTCTAAGGCGCTAGCGTAGGGACTTAGACCACTCAGGCCGAGAATGCGTTCTTCTCTTACAAACGACCAGATACTACACTTTTTCAGGAACGCGAAGCGGCAAAGGCGCTCTTTAGAGCTAAGAAGAAGGAGAAGTCGCAGAAGGGCTCCGTCAAGACGGAGGCCGTCGCCGCCGGCAACACCGAGGCGATGGACACCTCGGAACCGCCGCCGGCCGCTAACGGATCCAACGGAAACGCGGACCAGACCGTCCCGGCTACCGCCTAAGCGGAGGCGGCTTATGTTATGCGATCTCTTTTATCACTTTGTTATGTGATTATTGTGTTCACGAAAATAAACATGTTTACAACATTCGGAATCTTTTGCTTTCACCTGTAGTCCAAGATTTTGTTTGCTAAATTTCCGGACAATTGTTCTTCGCGGAACTAAGCAGGTAACGTTTCTAACCTAAGACATGCGTGACGAAACACGCAAATCAATGAGCCGCTTATTTGCACAAATCTCTTGTGTACATTAACTGGACTTGGTCCGCTCCTGCGTAACCTCCGCATTTTATTTGAATTCCGTATCATTTGAGCTACTTGCACGCATATCTGTTGAAATATTTTAGATGAACCAACCATGAAGCGATTGTATACTTCGAAGAAGGTAAACACATTAATGATAGCACTACGCCGGTAGTTTGCTAAAGCTGCTTTTTACGTATCGTCCGATCGCCTTCGCCCGATCCCGGATAGTAGCGATGTTCGGTCGGACGACTTCTGAAAGACGTCGGTCGTCATTTCACCGTTTGCCGGAGAGCAAACCGTAATCGAATTTCAGTTCGGTCGTAGGCATCACATAGCTTCCGCAACGAAGCGAGCGTTGAGAAACCCGAAGGCCCTGATGCGGCATAACGGGTACGTGCGTCAGGTACTTCATGGTGCCGTTGTCTCCAAGCAAGCGCAGTGGAGTAGCCAAGACGGTAGTAATGTGTGGAGCGATTAGCGTGTTTAGAGCTTCGGTTTCGTCCGACTGAAAATATCTTTCCAAACTACGCACCTGCAGGAAACATGTTGATGCAAAGCGGTACGGTACTCACGTTCAGATAACGAATTGGCTCGACCGAGCCGTCGCTTCCGTCGTACCGTTGAAACGGGCGAATGTCGACGGCGTAGGGGCAAATACCGCCAATGGAACTTCTGTAATAGTTACACTCTTGGACCTGTGCTAGCTCTTCCTTTGGCTCACAAGAGAGAAGTTCGACGTTGCTAAACGTGCCGATCATTTTTGGAGTGTTTAATGCACGAATTCTTATCGCCAACTAAGAGCTCCAGCTTACTCGGTGTCGCAGTCGCAACTCACGGACAGGACCGCATCGATGGCCCTCGACCAGAGATATCCGGAGGAGGTATCGTTCCTAAATAACGACGGTTTGTCTGAGTGATGGAACGCTGTAGGCCACTCACTCTCCACTGAAGTCGGCTTCGCTCCAGAACGTTACATGACACAAAGGCCGGACAAGCACGGTGACTTCATCACCCTTGTCAATTTCCTCAAAATTAGGTTTGTTGCATGAGACACCCGATGATTGAGTCCGTAAGGATAACGTTCAGGCAAAAATGCTTTATAAAATGAATTATTTACTTCCGTTCATCAGTTACGAACGTCAGTGTATACACGTCGTTATACGCCGAAACTGCAAGACTAACTAACCATTAGATCTAGCGTATGTCGAAGATCATCAACGGAGGCGTTAACTCCGAGTAGCAGAGGGAACCCGGAACAGTTCACGTTTCCATACACCTTGCCGCATACCAGCGGCCCGCCAGGAGACATTGTATCATTCCTCCAGTCGCTTATGAGTGGGCATTCTTTGGAACTGACCAGCAGTTTTTCTAGTAGGCACAGCAGAAACAGGGACGACGCGAATATAGTACGCATCGCTTTAGTTAGTTTGAGCGAAAGCGGTAAATAGCCCACCACGAAGAGGCAATCGACAATGTGAGGTCCAACCTTTCGTCGTCATGCGGACAGATGAATGCTACCGCCGACACGATGTGAAGACGAATGCGTCCAAGTTTATGCCAGCTGCTCACGAAGTCATAAATCTGTCCGAGCGGACCTTGAATAATGGGCATGCTCAGCATTCTTTTTTTGCCCTGCCAATGTTCTGGTACATTGACCCCAAGCATTCAACTTATTTACCTCCTTGGCGGAGTTGTGGTCGACGAGACTCCTCTACGCCGCGTAATTCCTCCTACGATGCGGTCAATATTCTGCGTCACATCATGTTCATTCACGTTTCGAAGAAGAGAAGGCAGATCAGCTGAAGAGGTGAAATCAAGCACTTACAAACTTAAAGCATCACCAAGCACAGGGTCGGAGTACGGTCCGTCCCTGAGCGGGACTACGTGCATGCGAGTACCTATGTGATATACCATACAGCGAAGGCGCAATTCTTGACCGCTTGATCAAGGGCAAACTTAGTTCGTGTGCCTGCTATAAGCTGACTAATTTTTGCATGGCTAAGTTATTCTGCTGCGTCATTCGTCATCGGAACCGCACAATCACTCTTTGCAACACTGCGCTGTTTGAGGTGCGTTTCCAACGTTTGCGAGTCGTTTTCAGGATGTGGACGTTTGTTGCTGTCGCTGTCGGCACGAGCTGAACCCACAGAAGTACAAACAAAGTGCGGGTAATAAAGTGGCACGTTCAAGCACGGTGATGTCTAGTTTCGCACAATAGCGGCGCCAAAGACTATAACGCCGAACTATGCAAATTTTAATCCGCTAATCGCCGCTGACAGGGCCTTCGGCATTGGCCTCGTAGGCAACCCAGTTGTTTGAGGCTGTTTTGTGCAATCGATTCGTTCGCGATGATTGGGCCGTACGCTAATTGTGCTGCTAGCGTGTTGTTGACGTTCCCTCGACAATGGGCGATCGCTTTAGAGTACGTTGTACGATTTAAACTTGTTGTAGCCTGAGAATTCGAAACCAAAGACTATCACGAATAAAGGGCTACAAAAGGCGGGTTGTAACGGAAGGAACATCATAACATTTGTAACACATAGGCTAACGGTTTGGTACATACCTGCAAACGCCTGAGTCATGATCGTCTCGCTAGCGTGCGCAATCTTGACTGTATTGGCCGCGCCTGGCTTAGCAACTATATCCGACAGCTTCCGCGAGTTCCTACAGGAAACGTATGGTGAAGACGTCGCGAACCTGATGGCGCGAGCGGACCTTGGCCGCGGAGGATCCTTCGGTGGTGGCAATCACGGGCAAACACCACGTAAGACGGGTTACCCCATTTTCTCAATTTCCCTCCATCTCTATACGCTCCGTTCTACCCCCCCCCCCTCCACAACTTCCCAGCTACCCAAAGAATACGTAGATCTTCAATGGAATAGCGTTTCATACGAACAAGAAGCAAAAAGCTAGAGCCTTGGAAATTTCGAAACTTTCGCATTATCGAATCGTTGTGTCATTGATCGAATACTTCGTCTCTCACGGTATCTGCGGAAAACATCCATCATGAGTCTCTTTGAGCTTAACCGAGATTTAGCCGAGTACCAGTAATCTTCGTACATGGCCTACTTGGTGCCTCTGGCGACTTGGAAGGTGTGAGAGCGTACTTTCAAAAGAATGGCTTCGCTGAGGAAGAACTCTATGGGACCACATATGGGGAAGGACGCGTTTCTTAAACGACTCGATGAACTGCGGTTATGTTAAGCAGGTACGCTTGACTTGCAGCATAGGTAGGCTTGCAGCGGCACGGGGAAGGGTCTTGACTGGCACCACGACAATCGTAGTACCTGCATTCCGAGCGTAAATGAAAATGCAATTTTAGGTTCGCACCTTCTTTCTGGCCGTTTCCGAATTCACTAACTCTCGAGTGAACGTCATTGGCTGGTCTATGGGTTCACCGCTCTCGAGAAAGGTGCTCTCATTGCTAGCCGGCTTGTGGTGCTTTGTGTGGTACATGTGATGTTCCTTTTTTTAGGCAATCCTCGGCGGTAAATGCGTCGACACCGGCGAAGACTTGGGCGGTCCTCTGACTATCGTTCGTCGTTTCATCAGCGTAGCGTAAGGCCCAGCCGATGCTGGCCGCGTGGAGTCCCGGCTCAATTTTAGTGGCGCAAATCGGGGAACGCTATTTTGCTTCACCGACTCGTATCCAACGTGCAACATGAAGGACGGAATGCATTGTGATTCTGAGTTCTACCGGGACATCAATTCAAAGTGAGTACAGTCGATAACGGTTTCCAGCGTAGAGCATTATGCGCGGAACCGCGTAAGAAGCTACACGCAGCGCTGCCACTCGCCTACAGCTCTTGCCTAGGTACCACTACTAATCGGAGAGTGTGTTCTCAATCCTGCCGACAACGGACGAGGTGGCCGGCTACAAGCCGTGTCCCGGATACACAAACCACTGCCCTGGCGCTGACCATAATGTAACGGTATGTTCCCTACGGTACAGACACCCTGGTTAATCCGTATGGTTCAGCTGACTGGCTTGGGGCATTTCGGTGTTTTCTATATTACGGCGCCACTTCAGTACAACATTATCGTGGACGGGCGAACCACGGTGCCCTGAAGCAAAGGCTCTAGAAGACGAGTCTTTTCTTCGCAATAAACGTCGGCATAACGCTTCATCGCGCAAGGCACATGCAAGTTACGTACATTAAAAGGGAAGTACGACACCCATTTTACTCGTACTTCTTTTGCTAAGAAGATTCTTGGATTCAGGAGAATGGACTCATCAAGAGATATAACGTCAGGCATCCGATATCGACTGAGCTTGACCACAAACGAAGCGCTCATATGATTTACCGTCATGGAAGGGGAACTTGCCCATAGTTGAGGACTTGGAACAACTGACTCCTAGTCCGGAGCCTAACCAACGTTGGGCAGGTAATGTCATGTCTCGTAGTGTACACAGGAAAAGTCGTTATTCCTACGTCGTGTTTGACAACACCAAGCCACTGCATGGACTCCAGTCAGGTTTACAGGTCGCAAGTTTACTAAGAGAACCAGAAAACAAGAAATACCGGTAAAAGGCACCCAATTCAAACCAGTTGAGTATACGTTAGAATACATGAGATCAGACGTTTGCTGTGCTGACTGTCCCGCGCTAGAAGTAGGGTGGCGTCGCAGGGGAGGTCGTTCCACTGCGGCTAACCGCTTCATAGTTGTCGAGTAGCCCTGAAGCCGCAAGTTAATAAAAGAATTGCGTTCAGCGTTTAAGCAAACTTGCCAGTTCGCCAAACTTCATTGAACAACACTGAACAGAACCAGGCCCAGCTCAGTCAGTTCAGGGCAGCGTTCGATAAAACCTAGATTATCTGCCGCCAGAGAGTACTCACTTTTGCAGGTAAGACGCTCTCGAAGGTACAGGTAGAAGTACATGCGTACTTGCGGCCAGTCCACTGTGCCGCTGTCGTCGGTAAGCTCGCAATGTTTGGCCAGCAGCAAGAGCCGCTTCAGCTCCTCCGTCTCTTGGTCAACGCCGTTCAGCATTCTTGCAGCTTCGTAGGGAAAAGATCTAAAGGTTGAGTTACAGCAATTCACTGTTTAAGCATGCAGAGGACGCGAAAGCACGCTGTTCACAAGGTGCGTGACCTTTAATTATCAAGTCACTATAAAGCGCTTGGTCGAGGAAAAGTGCTAAGTAGCTTCTTAGAGAGCGGGGATTAGGCGGAGGATGTGTGCGTCAGAAAAGCTTAATCCTGCGGAAACCATCTTCAGCGAACGCGACCGAGGTGACTGAATGGCATACGGCGGCGGAAAGATGCAGAGCTTAAGCCGTAAGCCTTATTTGAAAGGCTTTGGAAAACATGGAACAGAGGATCTTAATAATCACTCAAAAATGCTTGAAATGGTAGCCCCGTAAAGTAGGGCCATTTTTGGATATACTAAGGGTCTGATCGACCAATCTTAAAGAGATGCATTGTTCTAACAGGGATACTAACGCCCTTTGGCATTTGATATTCGCAACGTCAGTATAGAAATCAGAGAACGAATGAATAAAAGTACGAGCGGACCACATTCGTGCTTCACCAAAGCACTGACGCACTTAGTGCTGTCACAGCCATTTTTCTCGGCGGAGGGAAAAGTGCAAGTAGTCTGCATAGACATTCATTCATCAATGGCCCTTTGCGGCGGCGCTCCTAGCCCTGAAGCCAAACGAACGCCGCCCGCTTCCGGTTCCGCGAAGCGGGCAACTTGTTATGCTTGTCGGGCAGCAGACCATCGACGGAGAAAAAACCCCGAGACATGTGGCACAATGTCGGAGATCACTCGCCGCTGACGCGATGTCCAGCCGTAATGGGATTAGGGGCGTCGGAGAAGCTGCGCCAGCTGTGAAAGTCTAACGAATTCTCAAGAAGTTGTGCATGCAAGAGTGCCACGCAGGGATGGGAACGTCGTTCGTATTGGGAACTTTGGGAATTTGGTTCACTTTTTGCTTCGCTAAATCGAGTTTGGATAAAAAAACCGATTTTTTCCGGATCAATGGATAAAATGATCCGCCGCTAGGCGCCGACCGACGAGTGTTCACTGTTTTCGGTCAAGATCTCGCTTAGGCTTTGTCGATGCGACACGCGGTCAGGACGTGCCTTTGCAGACCTTCTTCGCATAAGCATTGTCCAGTTTGCCAAGAGTAGGTTAGTACCCCCTGGCCAGAGGGAGTGAATGAAAAGTTGAGGATCGAACTCGTAAATTAGGCGCCTTTTTTGAACCGCGGATTGGGACAATCGGAAAACGCTGTGCATAGTGGAAACCAAGAATAGACGCTGATTGGGAGGTGAATGATCGTAGCGATGAACGACGCGTTAGCCACCCAAGCATACATATTTGACAGCTATGCAGGCAGGTCTCAAAATCGGTTACCTATAAGTAAATTTGTGCATTGCTCATCCGATCAAGGGAGGCCACTGAGTACTTTCACTGCCGGATTAAAATCATGTAGCGTAAGACATCGTTGCCCCGCAAAAGGGCGCACGTTAACTTTGTCGCAAACAACGGCTTAAAAATAAGGGAAAGTTCATGTCTGATCTCGCACAAATAGTTTTCCGGGCCTGCATCAGCGCTATTTATAGTCATTACATGTGAGCACTGTTGACACTAATAGTGAGTTTGACATAAACGCGACTAGTAGACGTAAACAGCAGTTAATCGCCTACTGCAATGCGACGTGGTACAACACACTGCAACTGATGTAAAACACAGACCGCTTTCCCTCTGCAAAAACCACTGGCGCACATTGGAAAAACCGAGAAACCATTAAATGTTTATTAAAGATAGATGGTTAGCTGCCTATATGGGCCATAAAGTGAGCAGGCGTAGTTTTGTGAATAGTGCGAATAGTGGGCGTCCGATCTTACGTCGCTAGCTAACTACGACGGTGCGTGGGCCTACATGGGCGTTTTGCTTCCATGTAGCCAAAGTGTGCTCTATGGCAAAAGTGGAACTGGTGCGCACAGAAAGCCTTTGACTTTTGCGATGAAATTCGAAGGGATGAGCGGCTTAAATGCACGTAAAAATAACGCAAAGTCAGAAATAATAGGGGACTCTTAGCCGGCTTTTAAGCACGATCGCACTTTGACGGAAACTTCTGCTTCCGTGCCGCTAGAAAGTCTTAAGTGAAATGGTAAACCTCAATGATGGAACGGCTTGCTCAGTGGTGACTTATAGTAAGGGTTAATACTACATGCTAAGTACCGCCAGTAAGAGATCACGAACTTTTCACAGGCGTGTAGTTTTCGCGAGAAACCCTATAAAGTGCAACGAAACGCAGAACTGCTCAGATGCTAGCTACAAAGCATGGGTATCACACGCGAAAGTGTCCTTTTATTTGTGCACTATTAGCCAATGACCATACACCTCCATGAGGCGCGTTCACACGAACACTCGTAAAAGGGCTACGCGGGCGGAAGCGAGATCTCTGTCGCTCTAGGGCAGCCGGTTCCCCGTCGAACTAAGCGGGATGCTAATGGAACGAGAGCATGAAGCGGGCCGAAACGAACTGAAGTGCGCGGAGAATGAGAACGGGAGACATTTTAGGGAACCAATAATGTGCGTGCGGTACGGGCATGGAAGTAAACAGCGTCCAGGCACTTGAGCACTTCCGCATTCCGAGAAGCGGAAGTGCGGAAGTGCTCTTTTTAGCACTGACAAACCTCGGTCCCAAAAGGGCTAAATTTGCGGAGGTCTCCGCACTAAAAGTGCGTTTGGACGCCCGGTTTCTGACATGCTACGAACCCACCAAGTTCCATTTAGAGGGCAGTTTGGCACAACAAATGAAGGTGGCTTTAAAGGTCAGCTTCTTTATGCGCACTCTGGTGCCACGTTTCTTTCAGGTAAAAAATAACCCCGGGGTACCGTCTTTCAACTACAAATATTTGACCGTTTCCCCACAAATTAGGTTACCCATTATGTTTTCGTCTTCGTTCTACCAAAACCGACTCTTTTACGGAAACAACTCTTGGATCATCGAGGCGGTATGCTTTGGCCCCGCAAGGTTAAGCATGAAGGCTGCGCTTCGTCACAGCTATGGTTGGTGATCCAGGAAGCCCTCCATGGACCCTGACTGTAAAGGAGGACGTGGTTTAGAGGAAATACGAGACCGTTGATCATTTCTCGGGCACAGATCCATAGCCACGCATTTGTTAAGGGATAAGCATGTGTCACACACGCGGCCTATGCTTATATACCGCGTCCAAATATTTTTGTTTGCTGTACAAAAGCTGCAAGCATTAGTCGCAATAAATGGGCTAAATAAAGCAAAAACCTTTGTTGATATCTGCGAAAAGTGCAAGCACGGCGAATGGGAACCCTTTCGCCGTACGGCTACCGCGGACGGCGCGTACTATGCACGACCACTCTGTCTTGACGCAACAGAGCTTTAAAATGCAGATGCGATCTCTGCACACGACTGTGCCGGCAAGTTCTTCGTGTTCTGGCGAAGTGATGTAGCCTTACATTGTTACCTTGATAAACAGCTGCAATTCTGGAGTTCGCAAGAACACGTCGCTACCAACCGTAGCCCGAATGGGAAAAACGATCTCTGGATTTGAAGGCCGAGTTACTAACCAGTCAATGTTTGCGCGGTGTACCAGAATTTCTCGGTGTTATAGCTAAATCCAGACACAGTTTGGTTAAGTTCAGTTCTTCGGAAGAAAATGGACCGAACTGAGCTGAACATGGCCTTCACTTCATTTCGGTTCAGTTGGACCAAAACCCGTCCACGACAAAGCATGGTGGTGGTAGAATTTAACTAATGCACACTTCTGGTGCAACCAAGTCTGTTAAGAAAGCTAAGCATGATCGAAGTAGAAGGAGCGATAAGCCGAGCTTGATGTAGTTCTCTAGTAAAGCGCTTATGCACCCTTCCAGCGAACGCTTTCGAAAAGCTCGCGACGCATGCTGAAGTGAGGAAACGACGGATCTCTGAACAGCGGTTGCCGCCCGCACGGCCGCACCGGATGGGAGCCCGCTGGGACATTTGCAGAAACTAACAGTGCAAGAGGAAACGAGGGGACACGAGGTTGGAGAGCAACGTTCGTTCTTACTTCCTGAGGGAAGCAAACAGCTGACGTCAGGCCTGTTTCTGCGTTGTGTGTGCAAGTGCCGACCTGCTCGAATAAACTTGCGCATCTACCACATAAGAGGTTAAGAACCTTTGCAAGCAAACGAAAATAGCCTTCTTCGGCTTCCTCTCAATGACGTGCGTTACAACGCCGGCGTATACCTGACACAAATGCTTTGGAGGAGTATGGAAAGCGATGACGGGAAGGGCATCTCCAGCACAGCACAGTGCTCGCATTGCCGTTG
Organism: Aphelenchus avenae; assembly: GCA_020875895.1. Taxonomy (NCBI): domain Eukaryota; kingdom Metazoa; phylum Nematoda; class Chromadorea; order Rhabditida; family Aphelenchidae; genus Aphelenchus; species Aphelenchus avenae. The sequence continues at coordinate 138,556 of JNEY01000131.1, read as the reverse complement.
TGAAGCCGATCACCATACCGATGGACGGAAAGAGTTGTGCGAGAGTTGAGTCGGTAAAAGACGGATACCAAAAAGCTCTCAGTAGTCCGTAATTTCAGTAAAGTGCCTAAGACAAGCGGGGCACCGTACCGCCTTCTTAAAAAAGGGCTGTATTTGTATGGGTATGGACAACTGAATGTCATGCGCCGAGGACCGATGTCGTCAACGTTTCGAAGCGCAAGCTTCCATTGAGAGTTACGTGGTCAAGAGTTCTGTTTGACTTCGATCACGTGGCATTTCATAGGCTTTTCTGCAAGGTCTACTCTCTTCGATATGCGGTACTTCTTCCCCAGATTAGCGGGCTGGTGAACCGGAAGGTGACGCAAGCGGGCGGTATTCCGCGATTCGTCTCCGCGATGATAGAAATGGTGCGCCCGCTGCTTGCACTGTGCATGATTCACCCAGTGCTCGGACAATTGTTTTTTTTCATTCTTGTTTTGTTTTTTGTTTTTGGATATTTGTTTTTGTTTTTGTTTTGTTTTAAACAAATATTTTATTCTTGTTTTTGTTTTGTTTTTTGTTTTCTATTTTGTTTTAGTTTTCAATTTAGTTTTTGCTTTATTCTTGTTTTTGGGCTATTTTTGCCTAAAATGGCCA
>JNEY01000131.1:109905-120568 GCA_020875895.1 Aphelenchus avenae | reverse complement strand
TAGCGGCGGTCCATGTTACCTAGTGCTTGTGATAACGTGATTACCTGGCTGACCACCCCCACGCCTGGAGATCGGTCGAGATCGTCGTCGCAACGACCACTCCTCCTTTCAGCTCACCCTTTACTTTCTGTCATTCCAGGCTTCGTGGAACAACTTGATGGCTCTATTGCGAGAGAAAGAATACACTACCGACGACGATACCGCGATAATGTGCTTCAACTTTTGGGACGCCATGACGCCTCGCATTCATTTCGCGTTATCCGCGACCTACACTCTGTCGCAAATTGTTTTTGTTGCAGTCGGCGTGTGGATCATCAGAAAAGTGGGCCGCTTGGCGACCTCTTACAAGTCGCGGAAAATGCACCTACAGTTGACAGTAGTGCTGCTCTTGCAGGTAAGTCGATTTGTTAACGTCCCTAAGGCCTTCAGCCAACTGGACGTAGAGGGTCAGGGTCCTAAGTCCATATGTCCTGATCAGAGGTGTGTTGCAGTCCGATTCAAAATTCCGACTCATGTCCCGATCTGAATGTCGAAAAAAGCACCTGACTTTCATTTACCCGTTTGCATTCAAAATGGCCAGCCGGTAGGGCACCTGCGGCAGGAAACTTTCCTAGGCGCTTAAGCAATGCGAACACTGGCGTACGTAAAGCGCTACGAATAAAAGTGTAGGTCTCTCCAAAATGTGTTCCGATCCTAATTCCGCCAGTTTACCCGAAACCGAATTCGGAATAACAAGGCCACATTCCGAATTCCACCAAATCAAGACCATTCCGAGACATGCCTGGTCCTGATCGACTAAGTTACAACTCGTTCAGATGTTATGCCCGATGATATGCATATTCCTACCGGTTGTCTACTTGGCCGCTGCAGCCTTTGCGAACGCGGCGCTAGAAGGCTATTATTCACTAGTTTCTGTCTACATGAGTCTCTTCGGACTCGCCTTGTTCCCTGGTCTCAACGCCACGATCACTATCACATTCATTGGTCCGTATAGGAAGTTCACTACCGGGTGGATAAGGTCCATCTTCAAGGGGAACGCCGGAGGCAGCGAACGGTGGGAATCGGCTATTTCACCTACAAGCCTCGCATTCAACCGACATCCTATTCGCATTTCTCCGGCGGCAAACTCTTAGCGGTCTAAAAAGGTCTACGCCCTAAAACGTACTTCCGCGACATGACAGTTAGGTGTACACATTTGGCTCATTCAGTGAGGAATGTTTTTGCTTTGTTGGTTCATTGTTCATCGCATAAACATATCCTGTCCATCAAAAATTATGGCTTAGCAATAACAAAAATGTTCGTTTTCTCGTGGTATAGCCTGTGAAATTATACGAGTCAGCACCGACTACGGCAAGAACGCGATAAATGCACAACGCCGAAACGGGAAAATGCCGCTGTAGTGGCCGATGGTAACCGTGAAGGGGCTTGTGGTCCATGCTGCTGGATCACTCGAGCGATGGCATCTCGTGGCGTAGGCGTTGGCGAAGCCTCCGACCGCGAAAAGCTCTGGCATCGAACTGTTGAGCGTGCGAAGACCGTCGGCCAGAATGGTGCCGGCGGACCTATACGCGTCGGTGAACGTAGGCGGATTTATAAGATTCAGTGAACACGGCCACGCGTTGTGTTCGATTAGCAAAGAACCTACTTGAAGGTTTCAGTGATTCGCTTTTTCATTCCATCGAACTCGTTCAGACTTATACGCGGCCCCTGCGACTGCCTCCGACGGAAGATAGTAACTTGAACATTTCTGTGTGGCGAAGTTGTGCCCACAACGATGCTGCTGTCGGCGTCGAGAACAGCCTGTGCCTCACTTGACTCATGCGGGTAGGAAACGGCAACGTCATAAGAGTACCTCAACCAGCGACAAATACTAGTTCGCCAAAGATTCTTCGCTTACCAGGGATACTTGGTTATCAGGTTCGCAAGAACGCGTTCTGCGACACTCCGGTAAGTCGGGTCAACTTCATCTGCTTCGGGCACTGCGATGTCCGAACTGCCGAAGGCGTCCTTTGAGAGACGCAACGCATGATGCGGCCAGTATTCTTCCTGGAAAAGCAGCGAAACTAGGTCTGGTCTAAGCACTTACCTTTACGGCGTCAATGGTTTTGACAATTTTCTCAATCAGTTCCTGCATCTGGGCTGCGTTCCAGCGACGAAAAGTGGCTTTGTTGTCTTCTGTCTCGTAAACCAGTTCGTTGCAAATGGTGTCGTACATCAGCTTAAACGAGATTCCATTGGGCGTGTATGTTATGCTGCGTTCCGTGGGAAAGAAATAGCATCGGACTTACTATCTTAACAAAGGTTTTATGGAGAATCGACGCAAAATTGTTTACGCCGAACACCGTGTACTTTTCTTGGCCGATGACGCGATAGAGTGTGCATCTGAAGGCTCCTGCCGTGGTCAAAACACTCCGTAACCATACCCGAACAGGCATTGCGTCAGAAATGTTTCGAGGTATATGCGCACTCTCGTCGGCTCGTAATCAATCGAATTGCATAGCCGCCGTAACCTTTCTTCTCCCATGACGAGGAGGCTGTCTGGTGTAGTTACGTAAGTGAGATCGTGGTCATACAAAGAAAGTTTCCATGTGACTTGCTAAATCGAGCGTTTCACATCGTCTTGGTCGAATAGTAAGACCAACTCCCGAAGGCGGGTGACTCACATTGTCAAAATTGTTCCATGCGTAGGTTGACATAATTTCGCAGGTCGTGGCGCTCTGGCGTTCCATGAGGTCGCTGAACCGCTGTTCCATTGAATTCTGGAGGGCTTCGATGTCTGACACAGCGCCACGCTTAGTTCGACCGCCGCTTCGACCCGCTCTGCGATTCCACAAAGGGTTGATTTTGTGCCGAAGCTGTCGCAGATATGAGTCTTTCTAGGACAGGAAAGCGTCCCTAACCAAACAAGCAGCTCTGCTTCGCATCTATAGAAACGTCTGTAGCGTACCTTAGTCGAGTCGTTGTGCAAACTCTCGGCAATCGCCCTTCCACCAATGGCGGACAGATTCGCGTAGAAGTCGCAGTTGTCAGCCAAGTGCGTCAGGCTGTCTACCGTGACGTTCTTTGACAGGAGTCCGGCAAAGGTCTCTACGTAGCTGTCCACTTCCAGCTCTACATAGCTTCATTTGAATCACTGGGATTTTCAGTGAGTGCTCAGAAGTTTAAGCTTGTCTGAAGAAAAAACAACCTACCGCTAGGATATCCGGTAGCATGCGCGACAAGTAGTGACACAAATAGAAGCAACAGCATAACCTCCGGAGGCCTTGCTTTCCCGTACGTCGCGTGAACAACCGACGCGAAGAAGAGAACTCAGGAGAGCACTTCAAACGACTGTTGTTTTCGGCAGTAAATCAACGACAAAGATGCGTTCGCAACAATCATGACAGCTGTCCCCGCTTTTAACGCGAGGTTCCGTCAGTTGCTTTAGCCTTAATTTAACTTAGGGGAAATAAAACCAAACCCGAGGCAGAAATTTAAGTCAGGCAAATTCAAATCACATCCGTGGAAGAACAACCCGTACGCTAAAAGTTTTGGTCAGCCGAGAAGACCCCCTCAAAAGCAAGGCCCCTGATGAAATTCAACGAGAAGTTCTGCAAGATCTAAGCGTCCAAGCATGGCCTACTTTGCTCTATGTAGCCTGCTTTGAGCTAGTAGATAGGGTGCAGTAAAAACGTGCAGAGATTACAAAATACTAAGAGATTAATAAAACGGGATATTACATAATGTTGCAATAACTTTCGAAGATGTATACGATTTAGTGCTGTTCGTTTGGACCTTTAAACAGACACCTACGTAAGTACGTAAGTCAATAAACAAGACCTCATCCTCAACATTTTTTATTCGTCATTTCAAGATCCTCGTAGTGACATTACTTGTGTTCCCAAGCAAGTTCATTTTCACAAGTTCATATTTACTCTCACAAACGTGGTGCGCTAAACATGTGCTGCATCTTTCTTCGTAACAGCTTGCGGAAGCCTACGCTGAAGGTGCCAAGGCATGTCGTCCCAGCAGATAAGCAGAATCGTACTTTGGCCAGTGCTCCAGGACGTAAATCACGGCGAATGCGCCGACAACGCACATCGTAATCGACGCGTTCAAGCGTCGCGCACGTCTTTCGCTGACGAAGAGTAGTGTTATGTAGAGGAAACGACCGAAGTGTGTCAGAACCGAGGTCGCCAGGTGTCTGGCGTTGCTCGGCGTGTTCGGCCACCGTTGTATGAGTTAGGCGCCGTCGTAGTCGTTGAAAAAGTTCCACATAAATAGGACGACTTGCAACAACGAGCGCTTAGAGTAATCTTGAAGGACGTTTCCGCGTTCTGTGTGCACATTCCGCTCTACTACTGCTGCTCAGTTATACCTAACGCGCTCCTGGTGGACCATACGTATACTGCCTATCACGTGTTTAGCCATTCGCACACGTGGTGACCGCTCATATTCGTGAAAATGAATTATTAAAATCTGCATACAGGTCATGAGGAGGTTCATGTTTTCCGGTACATGTTCGTGTGCTTCCTCTTAGGATACGAGCATCGTCAAATGCTTTGTTTTCCTTTCGATTTTTTAGATTCCTAACGCTTTCTACCAGTTCGACCGAGTTGCCAGTGAAGTGTCTCCTTTTCAATGTACGCTTTAATCTCGGCGGCATCTGCTTGCGTCCGCCGCTTCACGAGAAGATAAGACGATGTCGGTCTAGACTGAGGTTGGATATATTATGAGCTCTGTTGTCCGAACCCCGAAGCTTTTCTGTCTTTATTTTTTGGCTCAATGAACAAAATATAACAAATGCTGATGGTACGCAATGTACGGGACGCTACACCATGATTACGGAAAGAATGCGATAAAAGCACAACGCCGAAACGGGAAAATACCGCTGTAGTGGCCGATGGTAACTGTGAAGGGGCTCGTCGACCATGCTGCTGGATCGCTCGAGCGATGGCATCTCATTGCGTAAGCGTTCGTGAAGCCTCCGTCCGCAAATAGCTCTGGCATCGAACTGTTGAGCGTGCGAAGACCGTCGGCCAGAATGGTGCCGGCGGATCTGTATGAATCGGCAAATGCATTAAAACTTTAAACTTGCAAGTGCCTACTTGAAGGTCTCACTGATCCGATCCTTCATTCTATCGAACTCGGTCAGACTTATACGCGGCCTCGATGAAGGCGTACGACGGAAGATATTAACGTGGATGTTTCTGTGTGGCGAAGCAGTGCTTACGACGACGCTGCTATTGGTGTCGAGAACAGCGTACCCTTTGCTGGATTCGTGTGGGTAGGAGACAATGACACCGTAAGAGTACCTAATTAAGTCAGATAAGTCATTAAATGGTGAAACATTATACTTCGCCAAACATCTTCGCTTACCAGGGATACTTGCTTGTCAGGTTCGCAAGAATACGTTCTCCGACACGTCGGTAAGTCGGACGGACCTCTTCTGCTTCGGGGACTGCTACGTTCGAACTGCCGATGGCGTCCTTTGCGAGGCGCAACGCATGATGTGGCCAATATCCTTCCTGGAAAAGCAGTGAACTCAGCCACATTTAAGCTTAAGCACTTTTATGGTCCCAACGGTTTCGACAATTTTCCCAATCAGTTCCTGGAGTTGCGCGGCATTTCGACGACGAAACGTGGCTTTGTTGCTCGCTGACTCGTAAACAAGTTCGTCGCAAATGGTGTCGTACATCAGCTTAAACAAACGGTTTCTTTGACCTGCTGACGTAGGCACACTAATTGAAAAGATCGAGAATCAGAGCTTACTATCTTAACAAAACTGCTATGCAGAACCGATGCAAAGCCATTCACGCCGAACACCGTGAACTTCTTTTGGGCGATGAAGCGATAGAGTTCGCATCTAAACACTGATCGTCAGGAATAAACGAGTCTAAGCAGAGGTGCTTCACACTCTCCGCAAGCATACCCGAGCAAGCATTTTGTCAGAAAAACTTCGATGTAGATGCGCACCCTCCTTGGCGTGTAGTCAATCGAGTCACACAGCTGCCGTAGCCCTCGTTCGCCCATAAAAACGAAGTCATCTGGTGTGGTTATGTCGGTCAGCTCGTACTCGTACGACGAAAGCTTCCACGTAACTTGCTAAAGTGATTGTTTCACTCTACTTGATTTAAGAAGGAATTAAAAATTGTCAAGTAAAGTTGATCTCCTCCCCCGGCCGCCGCGTACCGTGCTCAGCATCGTACTGACCCCAGTATCATACTGGCGTCACCCGTACCATGCTGCCGTACACAGATGAGACAAGAAAATGCCGTTCCGCAGCGCTAAGTACGGTACGCAATGGATGGTACGGCATGAGCATTCGCATTTTGTGCGCCGTACCGTATCCCCCCCATCCCGTACAGTACTGGTGTATTGTAAATAGGACAATAGAGTAGGCTCATAGCCACTAAGTTACACCACACTAAAATCACTATTTCGAAGGCTTTGGCTCACATTGTCAAAGTTGATCCATGCGTAGCTAGACGCTATTTCGTTGGCGGTGGCACTTTGATGATCCGTGAGGTCGCTGAATCGCTGTTCCATTGTCTTCTGCAGTTCTTCGATGCCTGACACGACGTTACGCTTTTTCCGACCGCCGCTTCGACGCGCCCTGCGATCCCACAACGGGATGATTTTATGCCGAAGATGGCGTAAAAAGGGGTCGCTCTATATGGGAGACACTTAACAAACCAAAGGAAGCAGCGCAGGCTCTGATCTAGACAAGCCTTTAGCGTACCTTCGTTGAGTCGTTGTGCAGACTCTCGGCAATCACCCTTCCACCAATGGCAGACATGTTCGCGTAGTAGTCGCAGTTGTCAGCCAAGTGCGTCAGGCTTTCCAGGGTCACGTTCTTCCCGAGGAGCCCGGAAAAGGCCTCCACGTAGCTGTCCACTTCCAGTGCTAATAATTTCATTTAGAAGAACATTATTTTCTACTGAGGCCTGGTAAATTTTAACCTATATGAAGCGAAATGATCTTACCGCTAGGTGATCCATTAGCGCACGTGACGAGTAGCGCTGCAAACAGACACAACAATATCATTTTCTGGAGCATTGATTGTGCCTCTTGTGTATCGCCAGAACAAGTTATGCGAAGAAGAAAGCCCGAGAGGTCACCTCGAACGACCTTTGCTGTCGGCCGTTAATCAGCCATAAAGCGTTCGCAACACTGATCCCATCTGTTCCTGCGTAATGAAGCGAGATTATAAGAATTTTGGGCGTAGGTCAATCTTTACATAGTTAATAGTTTTCATGGTTAATAACCGTAATTGTTATTAGTAACAAAACTACGATGAAAATGGTGATCGTTAGCATAATGCTATAGCGGTCGTATTTCGTACTTTGTAACCGTCATGCCGATGTTCCCTTGAAGTACAAGCATTTGTTGAAACCTACAATATGAAGTGTTGAATTTCAACTGTTCGACCAAACTTGTTTCTCAGTGTATTGCAGTAAAAAAGCACACGTCTTATGCAAATAAGGGAACCGTCTATTAAAGAAAGAACGAGATGAAGGCGCACCGACGAAACAGAAGAATTCCGCTGTAGTTGTCGACTTCAAAGGAGAAGGGACTAGTCGACCACGCTGCAGGAGCGCTCGAGCGGTGGCACTTCATGGCAAATCCGTTGCTGAAGCCAACATCGCCGACGAGCATCGGCATAGAGTCTTGCAGCGCTCGCAAGCCGGAACTAAGGATTCCACCGGACCTACATATGTATTTCTGCGTGAGGGTAAGGCTTACAGCAGCTACTCTTACTTAAATAATTCCGCAATGTGAACCTTCTTCTCCGAGAATTCAGCCGGGCTAATTTCCGAACTCGACGTTCTATTGCGACGAAAGATAGCGACGTGCACGTTGCGATGCGGAGATCGCGTCTGAGCCACGTCCTCAGCCTTCCATGTGGCATGATCGTCCGCCAAATCATGAGGATAGTGCACGACCACTTCGTATGAGTACCTTAAGTTCTCCACCATTATCATACGTAACCGCTAGGTTACCATGGATAGCTGGCGGAAAGATTCGCTTTAATGCGCTGCGCAATCGGCCGGTATATCTTCTCGACTGCATCTGCTTCTGGTAGGGGAACGTCGGTATCGCCAATAACCTTCTTCGCTAAGCGTAGTGCTTCTTGCGGCCAATAGTCCTCCTGAAGACCATCGGAAGTTGGCGTTGCGCATGTGCATAAGTTAGCATGGTGGGGTCTGGCTCTGCCGAGCCAGGCTCCGTGCCGTTTTCAGTTTTCCGCGGCACGGTCTAGGTGCAAAACGGGCCATACCCCGTTACGCACTACCACGGAAACTTTACGGCTCGAATATTTATGGGGCCGTGCTAGTGGAACGGCAAGAAAAAGGGTCATTTTGCGCGCTTGCCGTGTTCCACGGAATGGAAAACTGCACGCAGGGGTCAGCATGGAACGGATGCGGAGCGGGGAGGGCCACCACGGAACGGAAGTCGGCACTGGGGATGTAGCACAAATGGCATACCTTGATCGATTCCACATTAGTGACTATATTCTGGACGGTTTCCTCGAATAAGCTACCGAACCTTCGGCGGAATACGGCCTTCGTCTTTTCCTCGAGTTCTTCATTGAGCAGTTCACAGCAAATACTTCTGTGCATTATCTAAATTTCGCTTGTAAGCGTGTGAAATTCTAGAATTGACGGGCCCTGCCAACCCGTTTCTGTCCCATGCTGTTTTCCGTTATCCACTGCACGGTAACGGGTAACGGTCACGAGACTGCTCAAAGCCTGGTACCCTTCCAATGCCTTTTTAGTGGAGGACTGCACGAAAAACGGCCGTACCGTCTTCCACGACACGGCAGAAGGCACAGCAGGGTCAGCATGGAGCGGAAGTCGGCACAGGGGTATCTGCCAAATATGCGCTAGTTTGCGCTACGCCAGCTTCGCAGAGTATGACTAGTATCTAAAGACACTTACTATTCGAACGAAATCTTCGTGCAAGATGGCTGCGAACCGATTCAAGCTTCCGATGGTAAACCTTTCGAAGGAAACAAGGCGAAACAGGTGGCAATAGCTAAAGGTACTAGTCGATTATGGGGGGATCAGAGAATTATGGGGGGATCACTTTGACTTGATCTGATATGTGGGGATTTCCTCAAGTATGACTTGACCTAACATTAGTGTCACACTATTTTTGGTTTTTGTACCGCTGCATCTAGAAAAGTTTTACCGTTTAAAAAAATATTAGGTATGCTAAAAATAGGTCAAATTCAAAATCCGCTAGCGGCTTGATCGCGATGCTCTCTAATGCTTACCCAAATGGGCACCAGCCATCCAGCAGGACTTTGATGTTAATGAGCAAGTCAGTCGGGTCGTTCTCAGCGGATGCACACGAGCGTCGCACCTCATCGATATCAAACGCGGTAGGTGCGTTGAGTTGAGGATCGGTTAACGAGTAAAGGTCTGAGTCCATGTGCCTGAGCATGCGTTTTACCTCCTAAACGACCACCAGGACTCATCCTGGTACTACAGGTCTAAATTTGGCGGATACATACCGTCTGATGGCTTAGCCAAGCCGCATGCGCTATCACTTCGTCCGAATTGTGCGTTAGTCGCTCGGTCATGTCGCTGAACTGCGCTTGCACCTCCTTGTGCAGTGACCGAACCTCACTGCTGGCGTCCCGCTTGCTTCGTCTAGCATTACGGTGGGCTAGACCGTATGTGTCCCATAGTGGGTTGACTTTATCGCGCAGCTTTTTCAGACGAGGATCCTGCTGGAATAAGGTATCGAAGGCTTAGGTAACTAATGAGACTAGTTTTTTCGCAAACCTTTCCTGTTTCGTTTCGCACGCTTTGTGCTATAACCCGTGCACCGATTTCCGAAACGTTCAAGTAGTAGTCAGCTCTCAGAGCCACCTGGAGCAGACTCTCAAGAGTCACCTTCTTTGTCAGCAATTCGTCGAACACCTCCACGTACATGTTGACCTCTTGCTCTAAAGTTTCAAACGCGTATTCACTAAAAATTTGGTCGACGTTTACCGGTATGAAGGCATGCTGCTGAACGTAAAACGATGAATAGCGCGACCAGTACCAGCACCGACCTCATCTCGTCGTTGCCGCGGCAATAGTACACGCCTCACTGACCCTTTGCTCAGAGCCGCTGTCGCTAACCAATTGCCTTACCTGGCGAGATGTCATTAAGGATTCACGGTGACCGCGCGTTCGTAAACACTCCAATGCATAATTACAGGTTACCGCTGGTTTACCACATTGGGCGAATTGCGTGAGCGCCAATGCCTTAAGCCGGCGTAACATCGCATGCTATACGACCAAGTACTGTTTTCCTTAGATTATTTCAACGGAGTTGAGTTTGAGGGACAAACTTCGGTCCCTCCATACATGTGCCCTTGAGTGGGTGAAGTGCCACACGTAGATGAACCAAAAAAAACGGGGACTTTGGGGGGCACTGATTGGTACAAGGAGAAGCCCATTTGCAGAAGCAACATCCTCGGACAGTTGAGCCGATTCGCAACCAAAATTTCGGCCGGTTTCAGAACCTTCCTGATGGTGCACGGCTCATGAAACTTGGAAAACGTTCCTGAAAGCTCGCAGTTTCGTGTCTGGCAAATTGAAAAAGGGTGGTGTGCAGACGTTTCTAAGTTTACCCGCACATTCACCAGCAGACTCATCATACCGTATTTTTTCGATTAAAGCCCCCC
>JNEY01000131.1:79997-109507 GCA_020875895.1 Aphelenchus avenae | reverse complement strand
TAGCGGCGGTCCATGTTACCTAGTGCTTGTGATCACGTGATTACCTGGCTGACCACCCCCACGCCTGGAGATCGGTCGAGATCGTCGTCGCCACGACCACTCCTCCTTTCAGCTCACCCTTTACTTTCTGTCATTCCAGGCTTCGTGGAACAACTTGATGGCTCTATTGCGAGAGAAAGAATACACTACCGACGACGATACCGCGATAATGTGTTTTAATTTTTGGGACGCCATGACGCCTCGCATTCATTTCGCGTTATCCGCGACCTACACTCTGTCGCAAATTGTTTTTGTTGCAGTCGGCGTGTGGATCATCAGAAAAGTGGGCCGCTTGGCGACCTCTGACAAGTCGCGGAAGATGCACCTACAGTTGACAGTAGTGCTGCTCTTGCAGGTAAGTCGATTTGTTAACGTCCCTAAGGCCTTCAGCCAACTGGACGTAGAGGGTCAGGGTCCTAAGTCCATATGTCCTGATCAGAGGTGTGTTGCAGTCCGATTCCAAATTCTGGTTCATGTCCCGATCTGAATGTCGAAAAAAGCACCTGACTTTCACTTACCCGTTTGCTTTCAAAATGGCCAGCCGGTAGGGCACCTGCGGCAGGAAACTTTCCTAGGCGCTTAAGCAATGCGATCACTGGCGTACGTCAAGCGCTACGAATAAAAGTGTAGGTCCCTCCAAAGTGTGTTCCGATCCTAATTCCGTCAGTTTACCCGAAACCGAATTCGGAATAACAAGGCCACGTTCCGAATTCCACCAAATCAAGACCATTCCGAGACATGCCTGGTGCTGATCGACTAAGTTACAACTCGTTCAGATGCTATGCCCGATGATATGCATATTCCTACCGGTTGTCTACTTGGCCGCTGCAGCCTTTGCAAACGCGGCGCTAGAAGGCTATTATTCACTAGTTTCTGTCTACATGAGTCTCTTCGGACTCGCCTTGTTCCCTGGTCTCAACGCCACGATCACTATCACATTCATTGGGCCGTATAGGAAGTTCACTACCGGGTGGATAAGGTCCATCTTCAAGGGGAACGCCGGAGGCATCGAACGGTGGGAATCGGCTATTTCACCTACAAGCCTCGCATTCAACCGACATCCTATTCGCGTTTCTCCGGCGGCAAACTCTTAGCGGTCTAAAAAGGTCTACGCCGTAAACCGTACTTCCGCGACATGATAGTTAGGTGTACACATTTGGCTGATTCAGTTAGGAATGTTTTTGCTTTGGTTCATTGTTCTTCGCATAAACATATCCTGTCCATCAAAAATTATGGCTTAGCAATAACGAAATGTTCGTTTTCTCGTGGTATAGCCTGTGAAATTATACGAGTCAGCACCGACTACGGAAAGAATGCGATAAATGCACAACGCCGAAACGGGAAAATGCCGCTGTAGTGGCCGATGGTAACCGTGAAGGGGCTTGTGGTCCATGCTGCTGGATCGCTCGAGCGATGGCATCTCATTGCGTATGCGTTGGCGAAGCCTCCGACCGCGAAAAGCTCTGGCATCGAACTGTTGAGCGTGCGAAGACCGTCGGCCAGAATGGTGCCGGCGGATCTATACGCGTCGGTGAACGTAGGCGGATTTATAAGATTCAGTAAACACGGCCACGCGTTGTGTTCGATTAGCAAAGAACCTACTTGAAGGTTTCAGTGATTCGCTTTTTCATTCCATCGAACTCGTTCAGGCTTATACGCGGCCCCTGCGACTGCCTGCGACGGAAGATAGTAACTTGAACATTTCTGTGTGGCGAAGTTGTGCCCACAACGATGCTGCTGTTGGCGTCGAGAACAGCCTGTGCCTCACTGGATTCATGTGGGTATGAGACAACAACATCGTAAGAGTACCTCAATCAACGAAACACTGGTTCGCCAAACATTCTTCGCATACCAGGGGTACTTGGTTGTCAGGTTCGCAAGAATGCGTTCTGCGACACGTCGGTAAATCGGACCAACCTCATCTGCTTCGGGGACTGCGACATCCGAACTGCCGATGGTATCCTTTGCGAGACGCAACGCGTTGTTCGGCCAGTACTCTTCCTGGAAAAGCATCGAAGCTAAGTTATCTTTGTTTACTTACTTTTAATATCTCGACGGTTTTGACGATTCTCTCAATCAGTTCCCGGAGTTGCTCGGAATTTCGGCGACGGAAAATGGCTTTGTTGTTCGCTGACTCGTAAACAAGTTCGTCGCAAATGGTGTCGTACATCAGCTTAAACGAGGTTCCACTTGGCATGCTTGCTACCCATTCCGAGAGAAACGAATATTAGAACTTACTATCTTCACAAAGCTTTGATGCAGAACCGACGCAAAGTCGTTCACGCCCGATAGCGTGAACTTCTCGTGGGCGATGATGCGATAGAGATCGCATCTGAACTGTTATCGTGAGGAAAAAAAGACTCCAAACCGAGGTTCATGCTCTCTTAAATCGTACCCGAATAGGCATCTTGTCAGAATCACTTGGATGTAGATGCGCACCCTCCTTGGCCTGTAATCGATCGAGTCACAGAGCTGCCGTAGCCCCCTTTCGCCCATGAAAAGGTCGTCCGGTGTAGTTACGTCGGTGAGATCGTATTCGTAGGAAGAAAGCTTCCACGTAACTTGCTGAAATTATTGTTCCTGTTCACTTTATTGAAAAGAAAACAAGAATTTTCAAAGTAGAGATGATGCGATCCCTTTCTGTGCTTACCATACTGCCGTACCGTACCTGGGCTGGGGAAACTTTTTTTGAACCTCGGACACCGTACCGGTACCAGTACTTGCGAAATTTCGAAACCGCTACCGGTACCGTAACTTTACTTTCGCGAAGACTAGAATCTAATAAACTAAAATTGACTAAAATCAAAAATCAGCTATATTAATTCTCCACTTCGCCATAGCATGTTGGCGTATACCTTCCAAAAGCTTCCCTATCTCTTGCGCAACATACCTGTTTACTGCTTTGAGCGCATAATATTTCAAAATAAATAGCCTTTGTTGCGGATAAATTTACGCTTGAAAGTTGAAATGGAGCCAGTATAGAGCCATGACCGGTACCCAAACATCCGGTTTCCCGTATCGATACCGGTACCGGTACCCCTAGCCCCGTACCATACTGGTCTCACCGTAACGTACTGCCGTATCGTACCGACTTAAAAAAATGCCATGTCGCAGCACTAAGACTGTACGGAACGTATGGTACGGTATTGTCGCGAAGGGCGATTGAATGAAGCCGGAATTTGGAAAGACAATTAACCGAAGCTTTTGCCATTTAATCCCCTATGCTTCTGCTAGTCTTAGAGTCAATTATTTGGGGGATGGGGGATCCTGAAAATGATCCGAGACACTCGGAAAACCGACACCGAGACCGAGGCCGGGACCCATCCCTGATGCGTATCGCTACGCAGTTTCCAAAAAGAACCCAAATTGGTTTTTAGCCAACCAGTCAGAGCAGAAGGCTATGACGAGGAAAAATTCGGGTGTAACTCGGTAGCGTTGCTGAGTGAGGCTCGTAATCTCAATCTCGAAGGCGGGGGCTCACATGGTGAAAGTCGCTCCATGCGTAGCTGGACGCTAGTTCGTGGGTGGTAGCAATTTGGTGGTGATGACGTCGCTGAATCGCTGTTCGATTAGCTTGTGCAGTTCTTTGATATCTAATCCGGCGTCACGCTTCTTTCGATCACTGCTTCGACGTGCCCTGCGATCCCACAAACGAATGATTTTATGTCGAAGCTGGCGCAGGTGAGGGTCGCTCTAAAATGCGGGAAGTAAAGATTGAAAACAAGCGAAGCAGCGCATGCACACTTTTAGCGTACCTTCGTCGAGTCGTTGTGCAGACTCTCGGCAATCACCCTTCCACCAATGGCAGACATGTTCGCGTAGTAGTCGCAGTTGTCAGCCAACTGCGTCAGGCTTTCCAAGGTCACATTCTTCCAGAGGAGCCCCGAAAAGGTCTCGACATAGCTGTCCACTTCCAATTCTAATAATTTCAGTTTGAAGCACTGGAGTCTATTGAGTCTTCGAAAACCTTTAGCTTATTTGAGACGAACAAATCTTACCGCTAGGTGATCCATTAGCGCAAGTGGCGAGTAGCGCTACAAATAGAAGCAACAATATCATTTCTGACGGATACGAGTGACGGGAAGAAGAAGATCCGAGAGGCCACCTCTAACGACCTTTGCTGTCGGTCGTAAATCAAACTCAAAGTGTTCGCAACACTGACCACATCTGTTCCCGATTAGTCACGCGAGACTCGGTGGCAATACGAAATGGTAAAAAGAATGATTTCGGGTAGATCCAGTATGGATCGTAATCAATATTTCGGAATTCATACCTCTGAATTAATCATAGCTAAAGTTTTCAAAAAACGTTTTCCGCAACTGTAATCGTAATGATGCCGAAGGTCAGTGTAGTGCGATAGGCGGTTTCAGTTCCGCTCCGAAGCCAGTATAAAGCCGAACGTTGCATTTCATCTCGCCGAGGCGATTTTATCTGGCTTACTAATTACGAGGTTAAGATTAAGATCGTGATCGTAAACGTATTGCTAAAAAGGTGGTAATTTTCGTTATGCGCTACGGTGATTACGATACATCCTTAGTCTAGAAGCATATTACATGGTACACGACGCGGGTAATCTAAGGAGGCACTCCCGCCACACTTCCGAAAATATTCCGTTCAGATTGCTTAACCTACCCATGTTGCATTTTATTGCAATATAAAAGCACACATCTTGTGCAAAGACAGGACAGCTGCTACTAAGGAAAGAAAGAGACGAATGAACACCGACGAAACCAGAGAATCCCACTGTAGTTATCGACTTCGAAGGAGAACGGACTTGTGGACCATGCTACGGGCGCGCTAGAACGATGGCATCTCATGGCAAATGCGGTGCTGAAGCCATCGTCGCCGAAAGCTTCGGCATAGAGTCTTGTAGTTCACGCAACCCGGAACTCACCTACGTTCCGCCGAACCTAAACAGGAATTCTGAATGAAGACCTGGCTTTGAGCACCTATTCTTACTTAAATAACTGCGCAATGTGACCCTTCTTCTCCGAGAACTCAGAACTTCCGGTATGGGAACGTCCTTGTCGCCAACGACCTTCTTCGCCAAGCGTAGTGCTTGTCGTGGCCAGTACTCTTCCTGAAGGAAACAGAAATTGTGAAAGCGAAGATTGAAAGTTTTGCGTCTGCGCACGGTAAAAAATGACGTATTTTGATTGCTTCGACATTTTTCACGATATTCTGAATGGTTTCCTCTAACAAGCCGTTGAATCTTCGGCGCAATACGGCATTTGTCTCTTCGTCGAGTTCCCCGTCGAGCAGCTCATACACGCTTTTACGCAGTATCTAACGTTTGCGTGTTATGGCAGCTAAGCTTGCCATGCGAACAAACTCCACTTCCATCTTGCAGAGTCAGAAAAGTAGCTTAGAACACCTACTATCCGAACGAAATTTTCGTGCAGGATGGTTGCGAACCGATTCAAGCTTCGGAGGGAAAACGTTTCGAACGAAATAAGGTGGTACAGAAAGCAATAGCTAAAATAGAGCTTAATCTTGTAGTTCGCAAATCGACGTAAGTGACGATCTCACTTACTCGCACGGGCACCATCCAACCAGGATGACTTCGATGTTGATGAACAAGTCAATCGGGTCGCTCCCCATGGATGCACACGAGCGGCGAACACTTTCAAATTCGTGCTCGGCAGGTGCTTTGAGTCGGGATCGGATAGCGCGTAAAGACGCATGACCATGTGGCTAAGCGGGCGTTTTACATCCTAAACTGTCGCCTAAGCCGTCCGAAGCGTTCTTTAGTCACGTACCTGATGGTAAGTGAGCCAAGCCCAAGTTGCCATATGCTCATCCGAACTGTTTCTTTGATGCTCGCTCATATCTCCGAACGGCTCCTGCAGCTCATTCTTCAGTGCTTGAATCTCACTGACCGTATCCCGCTTGCTTCGACTACCAGTACGGCGGCCAATGCCATATGAGTCCCACTGCGGGTGGATTCTATCACGCAGCTTATTCAGTAGAGGATTACTCTGGAATAAATCATTGTCTGCTTAACAAATGGTGAATAACCAATGCTTCTTTCAAACCTTTTCATTTTTGTCTTGCGCACTTTGTGCTATCACTCGTGCGCCAATTGCCGAATCGTTTCCGTAGTAGTCAGCTCACTCAGTCAACTCGAGTAGGCTCTGATGAGACACCTTTTTTGATAGCAAGTCGTCGAACAATTCCAAGCAATCCAAGTAACATTCTATATGAGCATCCCGTTGTTTCGTGTTTCGTTCAGGATTCCACCGGATTCGAGTTTAAAAAACAAATTTAAGAGCAACCATACAGGTGCCCTACGGCAAAGTTCAGTGAGCATAGAACTGGGCCAATAACGAGGATCTTGGGGATACGAGAAGACGCAACGTCGTTCTAAAAAAAACGCCTGTTCGCAATCTAAATTTCGGCCGGTTTCCAGGACCTCCGTAATGATGATCATCCGTTGAATCTTTGAGCAGAGGTTTCCTGTAAGCTCGGACGCTCGCGCCTGGTAAATACACGAAAACCACAAATTAGAAGGTCATTAGTAGACAGCACCTAAGCCCAGCCAAAAGTTCCTTGCAGTTTCGTCAACTTCGCTATTCGTCGAGGCGCAAGATGCAATCAATACTTTGAACAGTGCTCCAGGCACCAATCATCAAGGACTGGTTCCTTGTTCAGAGCCATTTAGCGGGGCATGGCTTATCGCACGGAAGCTTAGCAATTTCGTCCCTCCCATCAATTTTTTGTGTCTCATGCCAAGCGTTAAAGATGCTAAGTTTTGCTTAGCACGGCTCAAAAGTTCACGGATGTTGGGCAACAAAAGCATTTCGCACTTGTTTGTTTACGCCGTCGAAAGACCAACTGCGAAACGAGGTGTCCTTTAAGCAGGGTGACGAGTAAACAAGGTCAGCAGCCTGCCCGCTTAGTTCCCGAGGCAAGGGTTGTTTACTCGTCGCCGCCGAGAAAACGTCACTTGCACTTTTACGTCGCATGAGAGGGCGTATTTTGCTGTTTTCATTCGAGTACATATGTCCTAATATCTCACAGAGATTCTCAGGTCCGTGCGCGTGTTAGGCTTACTTACGCCTAACAGCGTTAGTGAACCCTATTCAGTCGCTAGCGGTTCTTATCGTCCCTGTTTAATTTCTGGCCTTGACGATTTTTCGCACTTATCCACTCAGCTCTGAAGGATTGATTTTCAGATTCAAAAATGCAAGCTGCTTTCGATTCTATGGAACAATCTGTTCGTCACCGCTTAATTCTGCCCGGCGAACTATTGTTCGAAGTGATACGCTTTGCTCGCTGCGAAGACATCGAAGTGCTTCCGCTGGTTTCGCGACGATTTCTCAGCGTCGTATGTGACCACGAAAAGGAACTTCCCGCAAGACAAGTGCTATCCCTTATTGTCGATTCAAAGTCCATGAAACTGTGGAAGGGCACAGAGGTAGGAAACAAAAATTCCCCGTACGAGAGTATCATTCTTCGAAATCCTTCTTTAAAATCTGTTATTCAGCTAGTCGATACTGTCGCCATTAAGCGTCGCTCTTCGACGAACCAGGCCCGGGCTTTCACGTCCCTTTACCTGGACCATCAGCGCGATTCTATCCGCTCAGTGAAGCTGAACTTTGGCGACGCTACGGACCGCTACGTTGCGGACCTTTTCACCTATTTCCCGCCGCTGCGATTCGTGAAAGACATCTTCGTCAGCAACGATCTCAGTCCTTATGCGACGTTTCCGACGGACAACGTCCTGAACATGCTGCAGATGACGAAGTGCTTGACGAGACTGGAGCTTGGTACGTTGCTCATACGTGACTGCCCATTTCTCTCATTACTTTGTGGCATTTATATGCGATTTCCTGTAGAAAACATGCTCAATCACGAGTATCTAACTTTTCCTTTTAGAGTCCGTGCCCCGCTGGTTCGACTGGTCGATCCTCAGCCTCCCCGAGTTTCGACATCTCAGCAGGCTCTGCATTCTCAGAGCGTCCTCACACGACGAAGTCACTCTTCGCAGCTCCGACGCGGATGAGCTACTCACGTTTAGTCGCGATTTCTCTGCAGTTGACAGCAAGACTGTTCGAGCGCCCTGCTTCCGCTTATCACAGAAATGCCACAAAAAGCTCGTTGAGGTAACTTCCGTCCGCGGCATTATAGAGGCTGGCAAAGTTTTTTTTTTCAATTACCTCAGTTTAGGTCCTCACTGAGCTTGGTGGGAGGTCGCTAACGTTGGAACTGGGGAGCAGTATCCGCAGTGCTCGAAAAGAAGACAGTCCCTACTCGGCCTGCAGCATAGCAGCAGAGTTCGGAGCTGACGTCGGTACTGAGGTCACTCGCTACAAAACCAGGGACGGGAAGGTGCTCTTTATCGACGACGGCGAGCGGTTCGTCGGCACAAATGATGCAGCCAAAGTCGAAGAGCTAGCGAATGCCGACCAAGTCCCGTCGGTCTGATAAGTTGTTTACCAACTTGCTATACTTTCAATTTCTAAGTTATATGTTGTGTTCGTTGCATTGTAAGTGTATTTGTTTATAAATTCACTACATGTGGCACACCATAGACAGAGTAGAAGGCCACAAGAGTAGAAAAGGATAACTATGAATTCGCCTTGGCTATTTACGCATCGATTCCTAGCCTAAACGTATAGAACATAAAAGACCTAGTCGTGGGCATTGCAACCATTCTTACTTGTTCAGCAGCGTCACCGCTTCGATTAAGCAAACGGAACGGTGGCAACGGTGGCGAGTACGGAAGGAATCCGTGTCATGTGCGTAGTGTGCCAGCTCTGTTCATAGGTAGATTGCAAGTGATTTGCGCTCGAGAGTTAGGCCATTGAGCGGCCCAATGGGGTCCTCAAAAGAGTCTGCTAACACATGCTAAAAAACGGGTGCACGTGCAAAGCCTAAATTGTTGCACCTCGAAAATGCCTCAGTACGAGCGCTTGAACACGTATTCCGCAAACTTCACATGCCGCGTGCCGACGTCCTACAAGCAGTTAACGAAGTTTTCAACTAAGCAAAGCTTCCCATTGTACGAGAAATCTTCAAAACGCACTTTCGGGCAGGTATAGCTATCGCAAGATTGCACATGGCGCTTCTAGTGCTCCTTCAGCTGAGTGCTGATGTGTCAAAACGTCGGCCTGGCTCTGAATTCCTTGCAATCAGACCAATGGAAATTTTTGTCTGACAGACCTCAAGGCCTGAAAACACCCGTCTCTGTGTTGGCTGTGAAACAGTACCAACAATGTCCTGATTTTGTAAGGGACTGTCCAGAAAATATGTGATCCTCACAAAGCGATTTTTGGACCCCCCCCCTCCCCCCTCGTGAACAGTTGTGAACATCGGCCCGACTCCACGCCCCTCCCCCTGTGAACTCACAAAAATTTTCAGGCCATTTTACCTAGTGTACGTTTCAGAATTTCAACCAGGGGTCTCAAATCCCCCCCCCCTTGATCAAGGGGGTACCCCCTGAATTTGGCCTTTTGCCCCTGATTTTCACGAGCAAGTTCAGGGGGTATAGGGTCAAATTTTTGCAGTAGTCCTGAGTTTTTTCGTGTAGAAAGCCCATTGTTCCGCTGAAATAAGTCGTTGGCTTCGCCTGCGGCGGGCTAAAACACAATTTCCTTCGGAAATCACGTTTTATTTGTAAAACCCGCCTCCAACGGCGGAATTTTTCGGGCGAAGCTTTTCTCGTGGAAAGCTCAAAGAGGCATTTGAAAGATGTTTTTTGGAGCGCCAGTAAGTCTTGAAATGACTGGAAAACAAAGCAGAAAAATACCCCCTGATGTACCCCCTGAATTTGACTCCTGGCCCCTGAAAAACCCCTGAATTTGACCTGCTGGGCCCTGAATCCCGGTTTTGGACTTGAGACCCCTGATTTCAACTGCTCTTTTTTGCTGACTGTAGCATCGGTGAACGAAAAATGAAATAAATAAAATGGCTCGCCGCAGGCGATACCGACAAAATTTTAGGTTAAAATTGCACAAAGAAAGACAAAATTTCGCTTGTCGGCGCCTGCGGCGGGCAAATTTTGCGCCTTCCGATGTTCACGTGAACAGCCCCTTGACCCCCCTCCCCCTGTGAACAACTGTGAACAACCCGCTGACCCCCCCCCCTCCCCCCTGTGAGGATCACATATTTTCTGGACAGTCCCTAAGGGTAGTGTCGAAAGCGCTAAGTGAGTTCAGACGCATAGCTTGAGACATCCAGTTCTTGCTGTCCGACGAAGCTTTGTGCACATGCGGACTGGACTCACTGCAATAGAATTCTCCGGTCTTATGCGGATCAAAACGCAGATGACAGAACGATCCGGAACACTTTTTCGTGCTCTACAAGTACCATTTCAGACTAGTGCACATTCGTGCAGTTGTGAACAAACGTAAATAAACTTTTCATTCTTTGCGTGGACGGACAGACATCTGTCATTTAATGCGTAGGGTAGGATAGCCGCGTTAGGACGACGGAGGCAAATGCAGGAAGTATCCATGTTTCATGTGCGTTACAATGAACTGCGCCAGTTGTTTCCACAAGCCGATTGCAAGCGCCTTGTCTTCAAGCGTGAGGCCATTCAGCGACCCGATGTGCTCCTCAAGTGAAAATGCGATCGCATTCTAAAACACGGTTGCTCGTGGAACGTTAGTGAGGCGTACCTCGAAGATGTCCCAGTGCGAGGGCTTGAACCCACGGTCTGCAAACTTGACATGCCGTTTGCCGATGTCGTTCAAGTAGGGAACGACTTGCTCGACCGATTCTATGTTCTCAACCGTGCGGGATATCGTCTGAAACCGGTCTATAAAACAGTTAGCACAGTATAATGCTGCCAACACATTCTACACTGCCAACACTGTGACTAGATTCTAGGTTCCGTGTTAGCACGGAATGAAGCACGGCGCGTTGTCACCCTCTGTCCCGCAGACTTCCGTCCCCGGAAAACGGGAACGACACGGACTGGCACCCAACCCCCTCCCAAGTTTACCTGTGACATGCAGTGCTTCCTAACTTCCGCGTACCTTCACAAAGTTGAGGGCCTGATGGCGAAATTCCGACGATGTCTTCCAGTTTTCGCCATGACGATGAATACTCGGAAAGAGCTCCTTAGCTTGCGGGTTATTCTCGAAAATGTAGGTGTAGATGTTGGCTCCAAGAGCGTAGAGAAATTCAATGTCGTCGCTCCATGTTTGCCTTAGAAGCGTTTTCTCGGAGTCGGTCAGTTCCCACTGCAGGCTCATGACGACGGGAACGTAGTCGGCCAGATGTTCCGAACACCTCCTTGGCTGAATGGTGACGGGTTAAAGGTAAAAAAGGTATAGGAACCGGTGCATACCTGCTCGGACACAGCGTCGGTCGTCGGTACAACGCTATTCCTGCTGCGCTTCTCCACCGGTGCAAAGGTTACCACGCGTGTCTTGCCGTCGCGGCGAGAAAAGCTCTCATTCTCGATATTCCTGCAATGCGATCGCGTTTTCAGCACGCATCAAGCGCGATTAACGCCGTGTTTAACACGCGTCCCTGAATTCAGATCCAGACAGCTATTCAAAATTCAGAATGTAAATGTTGTTTCAAATTCCTAATGAAGAACGGAATTCGGGCATAAAAGGAAGGCCCCTGGTATGACACTCTAATGAACCTCGTGTCGTTGCTAATGAACATACGTGGTGGTGCTCATGTCCTTGGGGCTGGCCGCCCTCGGAGTGCAGCATTTGAACACGTCCAACAGCATACGATAGACGACAACGAACGCTTGAGTCTAAACAATGTGCCCTCGTTCAGACGTTACACATTCAACACAAATGAGCGGCACATCATCGACTAAAAAAAGAGTAACCGACGTTTGCGTGCTACTCGCTAATGCGGAAGTAAGATTGTCTAACCATGCAACGGTAGGCTGAAAGGAACACTACTGAACGACCTTATGCCGATTTTAGTCGCATTGATGCCGGACTTGTCCCCGTTTAGCGCCTCATTAGCGTGTGTTCTACAGCTCAAAAGGACAGACAAGGGCGTTACTTAGTGTCCCATGATACTGTCCTGACATTAACTAAAGGGTATCGAAAAGAGACTCCTGGCAAAACATGCATAAAGGTCGACAAACAGAGAGTGCTTTCCTCTCAACGCCCTATAACAACACTGCCTCGCCTTCGGGCCTCAAGTGCTACCTGCATAAGCCAACCTGGCAGTTATTATATTAAACGTAACCATGACAGAGCAACAACGGCTAAGTAAATGGCACCTGATATAATCTGCATGAATCCAATTCTTTCATTTGTCGGAAACGCAGTTAACATCGTTGGCTCAGGTGAATGACGGAGGTGAATAAAAGAAAGTCAGCTCGCGTCGGTTTAAACGTTTTCAATCCCTCGCCAGACAGAATCAAACCTCATAGAGACGAATGAACCTGCTAAAAAGCTCGGAGACTGTTGATCCAGCCACCGAAAGCTCGCGCTCAAAACAAGCTCCTGTCCTGCAGGCCATGACTTCCAACCGGCGTTCGAAAATCATAATGATCGATGATTGCCTGAAGCTTGACGCATCGCGTTGCGGTGCTATAAAAAAGTAACGGGGGCTTAGCGTCACAACATTGTGTGGTTATCTTCCATACAATTCTTTGAAGACGTGAACTGAGCATCGAATCAATGGCGGCGCCAAACGTTCCTACCACGCCTCAGTTCGTCGAAATGCAGGACTTTACTTGGCCCTCGACAGGTAAAGGCGAGTGCATTGAAGACTATTCGTCGTGCTCGTTTGACCGTTTTAACGAAGCGGAAAACTTGACAACTCTCCTTGACCCTCTTAGGCCGACCTACCAAAATTCCAGACGGCACGCCGTGCGCGGTCTGTTCCCGTGCTGCAACTGGTCGCAGCTTCGGAGGCATCCCCGCATGCAACGGGTGCAGGACGTTCTTTGGCCGAACCGTGCGTGACGGACACAAAGTTGATCGTAGATGCGACGGAAGATGCGACGTCACCCAGAGTGCCTGTCGTCACTGCCGCTTTGACAAGTGCCTGACCGTTGGCATGGACGTACAAGGTCTGTCATGGCACTAAAACCGAACGGCACGAAATCTGGTCGGGGGGGGGGGGTCGTTCGGTAAACGGTGCAGTAAGTAAGGTTGTGCGGGCATCGGATATTGGCCATTTTGGGAATCGAATCGGCTGTAAGGGCCGATTCGTATCGCTCGATTTCCACACCTTAGCGTAGGCGACACCAGCGGAATTCCAGTCGAAAATATGGCAAACACAGCGTGAAGTTACTCTGGCGGCGAAACATAGCGCTTGTGTTCACGTCTTCATCTAGCTGACGACGCTTACTATAGAGTGCTTTTCACATAAAGCTTGCTGGCACTTCTAAAAATCGGCTGCGGATATTGTCATGTTTGGAATCGGGTTTAATCTGGAATCACAATCCATGCGAGACCTGGGTGCGCCTAGGGCAGCAGTATTTTGCCGTCCCTTTCTCCGAATCATGTGGTTTAGCTTAGTTCTATTTCTTTTTTTTTGCAGGTTGTACCGTCCGCGGAAAATGGATTCGCTGCTGGCGGAACTACCCTTTACGTACCTGCGCCGCGATGCATGCAGTCGATGGCTCGCAACTCCAGCAGTGCCAATTCAGCACCAGCGACGACCCACAAGGTTCCGCCAAAGAAGCCTAAGATTGAGGAAATTGTCTTGGATGGTTGGTTTTTCTTTTTTCGTATTGGGAAGTGGGCATCCGTGGGCAACGTTTCTTTAGCCCGGGCCTGCCGTTCCCTGTTGGTATTTTATATATATTTCCTATTTTGCTAGTCTTAGGCCATAGCTTACTGCAGCGATTTGTCGGCGGCTAGCAAAAAAATTGTTAGGAACCTGACCGAATTTCTCATAAAGACCGAACCCAGGAAGGCAAAGCTCGGAAAAACAGGGCCTAGACGTATCAGACCCGGTTATTTGGTCGACTGCCAATGAAATAGCGTTCATTAACTATCGAATTCTAGACGACGATACGGGCGAGCAAGAACTCATTTCGGCTAGGGACATGAGTCACCAGCAGGAACGACGCCTCGGAAGCGACAGTCCGCATGGTGATGTTAACAAGGCCGATCCACTCGTGCAAGAAATGCGCAAGTTGCACAGACAGAACGAGATGCTTCGGAGCTTCATCAAGCAGCGCGGCTTGGAAATGGAATTGGTCGACTTTCTTTTACAGTCCACGTCACCGTGATCACTAAATCGGATGTCGCGTTACTACGATCGTTTCATATATTTACTTATTTGGAAATATGCTCTATTTTTTCGCGGTCAGAAGGACGAAGCGGGCTTACCAAAGTAGAAGGAAGAGTCAAATTTTATTAATTCCTGTCAACGAGTCACTTGAGGTCGTCAAAGAAAGGACTTCGGAGCAGTAGAACTTCTTCGGTTCTACGTTTCTTCCACAATGCCAAAAGGAAGTGCGTTTTATTGCTACACAACGAAAGTAAATACATGAAGCAAAACAAGCGTAGCGAACTACCGGTGGGCGATGAGAGTAGTAACGTAGTTTACGTTAGGATGCGCAACAGTAAAGTATGGAAAACATAAAGAGGTGATATGCAATGCAATTCTTGTCAGTATAACGTGTAAAGGAAGAATCACATCTATTGTTTTGATACGGTCTAGTGAACGTGGTATCAAACGCCAGTGATTGAAAACGTGGTACAGAACGTTTTAAGATACGAAAGAGCATGAGCAGGTATGGGAAGGTTCTTAGCGGCTTACGACGCCGAAATGATGGCTAGATGCGAGGATAGGCAAAGTGCAGGCGTACCCCACTCTGTACTGTACTGGCCCTTTCCGTACCGTACTACCCCCCTCCCACTCTGTACGCATAGTACGGTACGGTAAGGCCGTAGTAAGGGTCGTACTAGTGCTAACTGTCGCGAAAACTCAAGAAGTACCGTACAGTACGGATTAAGGTACGGTACGTACCTACTATCTATACGAATCTCGGTCTTTGTGAACCTACCGAGTTGCTAAGGGTACATCCGGATAAAATAACCCTAAGACTAAAGAGTGAACCAATTTTTTCGAGAAAGTGACATTTGTAATCAACAGACAATCGACTCATAGCTCTTCGTTGTCACGACGACGCTTCTTCCACTCCCCGAATCGCTCGAGCGTTGAGTAAAATATCGACGGCGGAAAGGCACCTGCTTCAAAATCCCGCCTCATGTTTTCAATGCTGGCTTGAACGAGGCCAACGACGAGTTCGCGCTCCGCTTTCGTTAGCTGCATCTTGGATGGGTGCCGAAAACTGAGTCGGAAGACAGCATTCATGCGACGCGCCTGTTTCACCATATCGCCTTCGTAATAGGGGCTAAACCGAGCAAAATGATGACGTTATAGCACAACGTCACGTGCATATATTTTCAGGCTACAGGTTCTAGAGGTCTATACGTCCGCCCGAACACGGTAAAACTTAAGAGGCTTGACAATCCATACCCGTCGAGTATAGAGCCTGAATTATTTGATTAGCACGCCAAGAACTTTTGATACCTTTTTTTAGTAAACCAATAGTACAAAAAATAGTAGACGAGTTATTTGTCGAAGAGTTTACAAACACCATTAACGAATTGCGTGTTTACAAAAAAGAAACAGGAAATAAAAAATCTTTGAATATCGACAATGAGAAATAAGCGGCAGTGATGCCGCTATGTTATGAGTACTAAATCTTCTTCCGGAATTATTTAGATTTACAGAAGATGGTGGTACATCATTTTATGAGCCACAATTTGGCCATTTTCCCGAAGACGAAGAAACACGTAGTGAGCTTCGAATACAATGAGACCAAGATTTTGGTGGAGAAACATATGATGGGAGTGACACTGTATGGATTTTGAGTCCAAACATGCGCGTAGAGAACTACATCAAAAGTTGACGTGCCTTTCACGCATGCCTACTGGTCGGAAGCGGACACGGTGCTAACCATACTAACTATGTGCAGCCGGGTCCGCACCCCTGGTCACCATTGTGGCGGAAGCAACGGCCCCTAACAGCCCCTAACAGTCCCGTAAGAGGTGATTCCCTGACGTGTGGTACCAGTGTACCGGGCTCTCGGGCGAGTCCGGTCTGATGTGCGAAACATATGCACGGTGTAGTCTGCGTATGAGTGAACTAAGTCTATGAACATGGCCCTATGCCCCTATGTCCCAGGGTGTTCAAACCTCACGGTATCGTCACGTACCTTGCACCCTTCGCGACCAGCGACACCTCGAGTAAATGTGTGGCAAAGAGTTGTGAGAGCAGTTCCAGCTCTCCGCCGGCCTTCGGGTCCTCCGGCACAGAAGAGTTCAGGTCATTAAGCAATCGAAACACCGCGCGGAGCTCTTCGGTTTGCGGGTCAGCATGAGGTCCCACAAAGACGGGCGTTTCCTCGGTGTCGTACGCGGAAAGGCCACCGTGTTTCCTAGCCGATATCCACGCGGAGAACCGCCACATGCCGGCGGCGAGAGTGTCGTCTGCATCATGAACACGGTCGCCTAAGTGCTAGCCTTTCAGACCTGGACCTGCGTGCCGGAAAAGTGCCGCCGTGCTGACCCTTTCCGCCGTTCCGTTTCTGCCTATGCCGTGAACAAAACGGAAAACGGCACTGAACGGGACTTCACGGCTTGTCAACATTACTAAATGATATAGTTCCTAGCTGAATTAGTCATAGGCTACCTTCCTTTTAACCGCTTCCCCTTGACCAAGGGCCCACCGGCCCATGCACGGAACTGGGCGTAAATTTAGCAGAAATTTCAATGCCGTAATATAGCCTATTTGTGAAAAGAGAAGCTGTCACTTGCGACATCGTTAAAAGGCTTTCAAGCGTTCTTCAAACTGATAAAACTCTCTAATAGTTTCACCAAGTTTTGAAAATACGACGCCTCACAGCTTTCCCCTAAGGGACAGTACAAAGCTAAGGAAGTATTCCTGCAAAGCTCTCGATCTCCAACAAAGCCGTTACTGGTCTTTTTATAAGGTGGGTAGAGTCACTTTTCAGCCAAGACAGAGGGAGGGGAGAGCAATTAAAGGCTACCGTATTGGTTCTAATAGAAGACGATCGTCTTCTAATTTTCGATTGTCAAATTTTCGAGGGTTTCGTAAAAGTCGTAAAGGGTACCCCCCATGAATTTAGCAAAATTTTTCGAAATTTTGGTGGCAAAAAGTTCTCGTCTAGAATGAATAGTTATTGTCTAAAACGTGTTCTAAACATGTCTCTGGGACAAGTCAACTTTGAAATTTTTGGCGCTCGTCTTCTATTAGGGGTCGTCTTCTATTAGAACTCGCCTTCTATTAGAACCAATACGGTAATAACAGGGTTTTTACTTCATTATAAGGAGCTCTACGGTTCGGTATAAGGGCGGAGGGGGGGGGGGCACGTCCTTGTTCCCTATTTTGTATGACGCCCCTTGTAGTTTCGGATTCCAAAACTCCAACCCAGTTTAAAAAAAGCCTTCGCAATCTCTTTGCAAAATCGTCAATAGAATTCGTTTCGCCCTGCGGTTTCTAATTTTTTTCTCCATGCCAAGTCATTGCCATTGATTTCCAGGCTATTTTTTCCTTGATTTCACATGCCAGTTAAATGACTTGCCTACCGAGATTCATTGCCGCAAGCTGGAGGGCGTTGCTTGTAAAAATGTCGAATTCCGCGGCGTAGCCTTCGTGATCCTCCAGGAAGCGTTCTATCTGCGGTGATGCGCTTAGAACAGCAGCCATTCCTACGCTAATCACTGCGGCTTCACCAGCTTCAGTGACTTTTGTCAGTGTGTCAAAGTCAACTATAGTCGAAGCAAGAAGTAATCGGATTAGCACAACAAGAAGCCATGTCGAGGACAAAGTAATCATCGTGCAAGACGCTGGGACTAAATACACGTTATTGAATCAGCTGGGTAGCTTCAGTTAATGGGGGAAATGACGTTCAAAGTGCTTGGGACTCAGACACCGACAAAAAAACTTCGAAATGAGGACAAGAGCAAATCAGGCTGTAAGCGTAAGTTGGGCAAAGAGCAGCGAAATGAACTATCTGTCGTAAAAAAAACAGAAGGTGCAGAACGACGTGTAAAAATAATGAGGGCTCGTGATACAACTGAGGCGTCCGCACCGTTGCCATGCGGCCATCATTTCTATTTGCTCAAAGCCAAGCGGCCGCTGCGTCAAAAATGCATCCCGACTGAGATCAGTGCTATTTCGGTCACACAGGCTTGCATTTGCAGCGTATGTGTGTGGTCCGCGCCGTTTGTTGCATTCTACTTACGTCTCATACCAAACTGGCTAGCGGAAATCCCACTCCGCTACGCGCAAGCGGATATCCCGGCAAGCGTTGCCCGGAAACACGATAAGCAGCGATTTTTTTGCATTGTTCTCGCGTACGAAAATGCAACCGAGCCGCCGCTTAAGGGTCTCCTCTTAACTTGTTCACATGCGCTGATTTCGAAGGCATCCGCATTCGACTACCGCTTCCACGCGTCGATCCGATCCTGAGCCTTGCCCAGAAGGCCTGTTGCTTGTACAAAATATACCATATTCCTCATTTAGTCGACTGATACATGATCCTATCTTTGCGGAAATTACAAGCCCTACATTATGCGTCTTAAATGGTTCTACCCTATTTTCACTTGACTAAGGTGTACGCGACCTCACGGGATGTGCATTACCGCAGACCTCGGTAGCGACACCGTATTTGCGAAGCGCAGGTGAGGCGCCAGTTCATTCATAAAAGCTTTCCGAGAAAATCAATGCTGAACAGATTCAATAAGTATATCTCGCGACAGCAAATTCAAGTCGGATTCGTTCACGGCCTAAAGATTATAGCTGCGTTTGTGGCGCACAACGAATAACTACCTCTTGACATGCGCGTCCATGATGCTTCGCACTCTACCGACGGATGCATGAAACGTCCTCATCTCCGTCGACACGCTTCCTCTCCAGGTCGTCCCGAGACACGCCGTCATTACGAGACTCTACAACGCAACTTTTATTGCAGATCTCCGCTTAATAGAAAATGCCAACCTGCTGCGCTATAGATCCCATCGTAAGCAAAGCCAAGCTGGCTGCGCATCTAAACAGACTTCACAGATGTGCACAAACAGATAGGTAGGTAGTTTACCCTGAACTTGTTTCGTTTCGAGCGCATATTCCTTGAAGCAGAGGTTGCATTCGCTGCAATAACACAGCCTTAGTGAAAGAACTAATGGACACGCTATTTACTCTAATTACTCCCGCCGGTGTGTCGTCGTTGCACTTCTCGACAAATGACCGAAACTGCCACTCGGTGAGTTCCTCGCAGCGACCGAATGAAGAAAATTCAAAAGCATCGTAAACGGAATATACAGCCGTCGACGTGGGCCACGTTACCTCCTAAACTGCGGTAAAGAAGTTACGTTCTGATGAGTAATTCCGAGCCGGATCGGTGCTAGTCGATTATGGGCGGCCAGCCTAAGGGCATGGGGCATAGTCGTAATGTGTCGCATTAGGCCCAGTACGGATGGGCGAAGAGGCCTTTGAAGTGTGCCCGATAATCGGCTAGTGGAGGCTACAAGTCGATTAAGGGGCCACCGAGCTCAGGATGTTGTAGAAAAAGCAACGTCCGCATTCATACGGGACCATGATCCTCTAGGCAATTCTAACCTAGCTAAAGTGACTCAATCTCAAAATCGAATGACCACCGCCCATTCTCGATTAGAACCCATTGCCGCTGTTACGAATCCTCACCGGTATCCAACCACTGCTCATTCCGTACTTCCGCAGTATTGTCATAGCGACCTTTATTGCCCGGCTCAGCTCAGCTGAGCGTCCTGCGAGGCCTCGGAACTCTAGCACAGCAACTTGCTGTGTGTCGTTCTAAACCTTGTACTCATTCTGGGTCACGTCGAAATCGAAGGTATTTGACTTCTTACCAGGTATCCGCTGTCGATGAGGCCATGAATCCTCGCAGCAGCAGGCTCGATAGTGACCAACATTGAGTTCAGTGGTGCCAAGTATTGGGCAGAAATTTCGTGGCTTTTCGATAGCTCCGTCACACTATCCGCCAACTTCTTAAAGGCATCCGTAAATCTATGTATAGCCGCCACGGACACCGTGCTGTAGCTTGCTTGCAGATGGACTCCGTTGAGTTCGTTCAGCCGGTTCACTTTGCACGAGTCTTGCAAACCGCTACCAACTACCAACGTGGACAATGAATACAAAGTTGCAATAAGCGCTGGTGCACATGCCATTTCATCCACGAATTTTGTGCACATACAAAACTGACAAGAAATGGCATCGAATATAACAAGGAGGCGATGAACGTTCGCTGCAATGACAGATGGTGGCCATATGACGGCGCTGAAGCCCGAGTAGCGTGCACATGGTCCACATCCATGGGTAATTTGCTAAACTCCCTCAAGCAAACATATTCTAAAAGGCGTTGTAACGAATAACGAAAGGATCGCTATGACCTAAAGCGCTGGAGTAACGGGCTAAAGATTTCGTAGTTCGGTGACGTAGCCGCTCAGTGGGAGAGGGCTTTTGATTATTAATGACAACCTGACTTCGATAACGCTTACCACAGGGCAACCAGTGAGTAACTGAGCGTTTTCGGAAATAGCATACGACGTGCTACGACGTGGGAATACATGCGTGCAACTGTGCGTACCAAGCGGTAGAGTTCGGCGCCCGTACCAAGGTACGAGCCAAACCCGAGCCCATACCCGCATTATACGGCACGGCAACACGGCAAGGGAGCGTGCACCACGGGTTTGGGTACGGCACGGGTGCCAAAAACTAGCCATGTTTTGCCAAGCCGTGTTTTATGCCGTTTTAGTGTACACGGCTGTGCATCCTTGGGTCCACCACGGCACGGCTACATGGCACGGTAGGGGGCACCACGGGTACGGGTACGGCACGGGCGGGTCTACCACGGGTACGGGTACGACACGGGGCACCAGCGCCGATCTCTACCAAGCGGTACCGCATGCACACGCATGCAACGCGCCCGTAAATCCGACGGTGGCATGCATGCATTTGAGTGGACTACGTAAGCCCTTCCGCACGCATAGCATGCAAGCGGCCTCTCCGCAACAGCTGCGTTGGACGTCAGCATGCGTGCTCGATGAGGTCGGCACAGTACACCATACGAGACGAAGAAAATGTGCATGCGTGACGTATTGAGATGCTTTTTAGCGTATCCTAGCACCCAAAGCGCTATTCAAACGAGTGTAGAATAGGCTGGCAGCGTGAAACAGAACAGCCCATATTTTATGATCCAGTTTTTTCCTTAAGCACCATAATCTTCATAACGTGAGCCACAAGCGTGTCCTTTTGTGAGAACTGCGTTGATCATCCAAGATTTTGGGTCCGGCTACAATCGTACCAGTTTCAGTAAGTTTCGTTTTCATGTCCCGCCTTGAGTACGTGCAACAGCCGTTTTGCCGGCAGCCTTGTCATGATGTCCCTTGCACCCAACGTTGCTTGGAAAATCGATGCGACAGCACTCTCTGGCGCCACAAGCGTCACGTGAGTGCCAAAGCGGAGTACTTGTGTGGCGCTGCGCTGCTTACTGGCTTTCATTAGTTTGCGGCTTCCACAGCTGCAGCCTTTCTTTATGTGAATGAATTTGTTTGTTTTTTTTTGCTAAAGCAGTCAGAAAGCCTCATTCAAGGTTCGTGATGCTCGAAGGAGTATGGGAATACTTGTACGCATCACCACCCAAAGAGGATACTTGCACTCTGCCGGAACAACCGTTCGATGATCATGTTCTACACTTAAAATCAGCGTACGAAAAGCTTCGTTTTAGCAACTGCCTTTTACTGCACGATATCTGTGGCGTAAGCCAGATTCACCCGAGGATGCCTTCTCGCGGTAACGGAATGGCATTACAGAATGGAATGACGTTTGGACGCTTCTCGGTTAAAGCTGGGCGCTTGCCGGAAACGAGTTGAAAAGACTTGCTGCTACGCTTGACTCGACACTGCTTTTACAGACGGTTTACTTGCCGGGAGAATCGGTAGTTCCGAACCTTTTTAGGCGTTCCATGTCCGAGACGACGATGAGAGGTCTTCAAAGAAGGTACGCTCCCATCCATGCTGCTTCACAACAAGGCATCGCCAGAAGGCTTTCGAGAGCATGCTCCTAAAGAACAATGCTAGGCAACCGAGCCCTGTTTTACCCAACAACGTACTACCCCTAGTCGTTCTGACAAAATGTTTGCTGCCTCGTTCGTATCAGATGAGTCCCCAAATGCCAAATGGCGGCTTTCTTGAGATCTTTATTATAAGCTTTACAGCACACCAGAACGAAGACAGATCGTGCTAAACAAAGCTGAACTTGGCAGAAACCAAGACAAAAATAAGTGCGTGAAACATCATTTTATCGACGGTAGGCAAACTGCGCCTGGTCGTGCCAAGAGCGGATCACGACGTACGGCGTATCCGCAGAGCTGCCCGTGACGCTGTCGACACCGGTCGATTTCGGCAGGTGGAAATAGTCCGATCCGAATCGCGACTTGTATTGCATAATTGCAGTTAGGTCGAAGTCGGTTATACGAACGTCGTGCAGCTTCAAGCGAAAGTGAAACGTCTTCGGGCTGTTTCGCCGAGCCTGAAAGCTGGCTTGTAAAATCGTGTGTCGCAATGGTCTGTGAAAGATTGCAAATTTCAGTTTTTATTTACGTTTTTTCTACGTCTGTGCTTGAAACGGCTGATAAAAATCGAGCATGATGTTCTTAGCCTATGAATCTTACAGACACGCGTTTTTTGGCTTGAAATAAAGCAGTTGAGGGCATTAATTTGATCCTCTGCATCCGCCTACCTCGAGGAAGACGTTGATGAAGTTTTGCGACACTCCAGGTTTGTCCACTTGGAGGTCCTTGTCCGCGTCGTCGTTCGGGTAATCCCCGAAGAAGTAGTCGAGGATACCGTCTTCGGTCACACCGTCGGTAGGCCAAATGTTTCCTCCGTGATACCAGATGCCGCTCGACGCAAGCCATTTGAGCGTCTCGTCGTTGATCGGAACGCGTTTGATGGTGCAGCGCGGGGCAGTTCCCTCCAGCTGAAGCGTTTGCGGCTCGCTTAGGTCGAAGGCAGGAAGGCGTCGGAAGATGTCCAAGAGCGTAACATCATTGCCCATCCGGACGTCGATGAGTCGGAGGTCTAAAAGCCGACAGACAACTTGTATTTGAAGATTCGCCCTACACAGGGTGACTCAGGAGAAGGATTCCAGCGGGCCCACGCCGGAGTACTTAAGGGCGTAGCAAGGGGGAATGTCAAAACCATTTAGACCTTAAATTTTCGATGTATTTTTCACCAAAGAGGCCCTTAAACTCGCTTTGGCGTGCTGTTCAAGGTAAAATTACACTAAAGTCACTGTTAAAATTCGCTATAGGGCAAAGATCGGACCAGGGCCGTATGCAGGATTTCAGGATAGGGGGGTCGAGGTCGGGAAAAAGGGGGGGGGGGGTGGACCATGAACTCACTAGAAATGACGCATTTGCCGGAAATTGACTCCAGCCGAGCTGCGAACTGCGCGTCGAAAGTTATTCCGTTCATGATGATCTCCGAAGAGATGAAGTAGTAGCGAAGGCTATTGATGAACAGATCCAGTAGGTCGCCGATGTCGTCGTCGGTGAGTTCAAGCTCGATCATCTAAACGTCATGCTTGAATGGACGCCATCGATCCAGTCAAGAAAAGCTGAGCAGACCAACTAACTTTAGAGCTAGTTGGACTAACCATTTAGAACTATTTGGAACTAACCGTTGTAGTCCGCGGGTGTAGGCATAGCAAAATTCCTAGTCCAGGGGCCGAGGTCTCCGGAACGTACCGATCCTAACGTTGCGCGAAGGCAGATATATTTTCACAGAAGAAGAGGCACCTCTTTCAAATAACATTCTCCTATCTGAAGGTGTAGAGTTACCGGTATTGTTCTATCTACGACAGGGCTGGCTGCCCTTCGTATCCGCAGCAATGCCCGGACAAAAACAACAACAAATATTGAAAACAATTGTTTTTTGTTACAAAACAACAAAACAAAACAAGAATGATTTGGAAAAACAAAAACAAAACAAAATAGAATATTTGTTTTTTGTTTTTCGATTTCGACCCTCAGCTTACGTTGCAGATGAATTTTGGCCGAAATTTTTAAACACAGCATGCAAATTTTGAGTTTTTCGCCGGCTGCGGGCATTTGATGCTTTAACAATCCATTTTTTGTCAATTTTCGGACCGTCGGTCGGCCATTTTAGGCAAAAATTGCCCAAAAACAAAAATAAAACAAAAACAAAACAGAAAACTAAAACAAAATAGAAAACAAAAAAACAAAACAAAAACAAGAATAAGATATTTGTTTAAAACAAAATAAAAACAAAAATCCAAAAACAAAAAAAAACAAAACAAGAATAAAAAAAACAATTGTCCGAGCACTGATCCACAGCCGATTATGACTCGGACCCGAAATTTAAAAACGACACCGATTCAAAATAATGACCGACGTTATCCCGAATCCGGTTGCGATTCTAACAAGCTGACGCCAGGCGGGTTATTTCTGAAGATCGGGACTTTGACTCCGACGATATTCTAGTCTAGACCGGTTCCCACCCAAGCCGGCTGCGTAGTCAAGCCATGGAGGGCACACACCTGGACCTTTCACAAGAGAGAGATAGAAACACCTACCGACTGTAGACGACCGCTTCGCGTGTTCCTTTGCTGCAGCATCTCATCGAGAACGTAGGCGAACCGGAACCCGTCGGTCTCGAGGCGCAGACCGAAGGAGACCGAGGAGACAACGCGCAGGATATCAGTTATGCAGCCAACTGCAGTGCGAAACCGGCGGCAAGCGATGGTACCACTGTCCAATTCGCGTCGCTTGAGGAACTGCAAGACGACGATGAGCGTCTCCACGTGAAGGACTGCTGGGTGAACCTGCAACAGGTGCCTCAGTTCTAATTTGCCGAACGGGGCGTAGAAAGCGTCAAAGAGGTGAGGGAGGCATCGAAAACAGTAATGGATCTAAAATGTTGTTTTGGAATATTCCAAATGACACTCTTTAGAGTACTACGCAAAGGGGCGCTAGGAACGGGTAGGACCGGTTTTAACAGCCGTTGCGTTCCGCTCGGCCTTTGACTTTCGTTCGGGCCATTAAGAGGGCAAAAAGACGAACTGATGAAAAAAAAAACCAAGGGAGACTAATAGAAGCTCGTTCTAAGGCAAAACTTTCACGCATCGACCTCGTCTCATTGCCCACGGTTGGCAACCAGCTGAACTTACTTTTACGACTTGGACGGTCCGACAACGCTTGGCACTGGAAGGCTCGGCGGTCATGCTCCACAGGGACGACATTCTTGTCATCAACTGCTGATGCTTAGCAAGGCGTAGCTTCCTAGCGGGCAACTTCTAACGAGAGTAGGTAGGGTGTTTGCCTGAAATGACCACAATTTCCTCGCCAGTTATGACGCAAAATTGCAGAGGAATATGCACCGGCTGAATGCGTTATCCGACACGCAATGTTCGAGAGTTTGACGCGGCTTACAGGAAATATTCTCCGCTGTATTAAGACTGCGACGTTTAATCGATGCGCCTCCTGTCCGCTTCCAATCCGTCGGCTGACTCACTCCGCGACTCCTCCTTGTCGGCCGCGAACCGGGCGTCGCGAAGAAGCAAAGGAAACGTGTTTTGATGTCGATAGAGGGAAGCAAAAAGGCTCCGATGCTAACTCAGTAGAGTTCACTGCAACAAGCCACACGAGTAAGCATAGCGCCTCGAAGTTAAAGGCGTAAGGTGGTGTACTTCGTGAGTTTGTCATCAATGCGATGTTCACGTGGCGGAAAGCGAGACCAGTTTGGGACCACGCATGATAGCCGACGGTGGGGATTAAGAGCGTCCAAAGAAGAGAAGTACCAAGTGCAGGGTTCACGACCTGCATAACAAGTAAAGTACTGAACATTCAAGCGCAAACTCCTAATCACGGTCATAGCCATCACTCAAAGGGTAATACCCCTCACGACGCAGCTTCTCGACTTCTGTCTAAACCAAATGCTCAACTTTGTACGGCTGAAGAGCTGCCCAAGCAATGTTCTTGTTAACGGAATCGAGGAAGCGACCCCTTTAAATGATCGTTAATGACCCCAAAGCGGGTTGACTTTGGTGCTACCCAATGGCAGGAAGCTCTACCCAATGTGATTCATGGCCGCTTGAACGGGCTCTCGTCCAAGGTCTTGCCGTTCCGAAACAACCCCGTACTGACGATCCGTTTCCTCCGCCGATCAGGTCGAATTTCGATCGGCGTTATCTCAAAGGAAACTAGTTTTTACTGCTTTTACCTATGGAATATCCAGTTATACTTCTTATTCTGAATGTAGTCTCGTTACGTGCGTCCGAATAAAGCAAACTGCGGGTAAGTCAGGTTGTAGCTGGTTACATGTAAAGTCTCGAGACTCTTCGGTGTTCGGGCCTATTATGAAGCCTGGGTAAAAGCCTCAAGTAGCCGTTTCTCTTTGCAGAAAAATGAAGCAGTATGTGATAAGCAGTTATTTTGCCACCCACGCTTTACCATTTAAAATTGACATAACGACAAATAGTCGACTGCCCGCCGTTTGAAAACCGACATTTAAGAGGCAGTAGTTTGAGAGCTGTACTTCGATCAGGGTTTAAGCATTTCCACTTTTTTCGCCATTTCCATTCCCATTTCCAAAATCTCCGCCATTTCCATTTCCCACTAGCCGAATTTGCCGCCATTTCCATTTCCTTTTCCGAGCCATTCATTTCCAGAAGTAAATTTTGCTAAATAGGACCTTGGTTAATAGTGTAAAGTGATAGACCGAACTAGGCAAGAATATAGTCAGCGACCGAAACTTCTCTTGCTATGGCCTGCACCAGTTCACATTCACAAGCTGTCATGGTAGGGGACAGGGTTGGGGGCAAGATTTTTTAGAACCGGGATCGGGAACTAAACCACCGGATTCCCGGACCCGGACCGGGACGAGTATTAAGAAAATACGTTGCGGTAACAACGGAAGGAAAGTTCCGGCCGCCACATGCACATTAAAACGGCCCGCCGCTAGGCGCCGACCGGAGAAATTTGCACTATATTTGCCGAATTTAAGCCTTAAATTTCGGCCTGTTTCATGTTTCGTTTCAGCCTGGAAGTTGCAGTAGGGCCCAGACACGGCGATGACTGGTACTGGGACCGGGCCCGGCATCACCACAACCCAAGTAGAGAAACTACACGCCTTGCTGTCGGGAAGTCAGATTTGACATAAGGGGGGGACCCTTAACCCTTAGGTAAACAAAAAAGCGGAAATGAATGGCTTTTTTTCTTACCATTTCCATTTCCCACAGGCCATTTTTCTGGCCATTTCCATTTCCCACTAGCGACATTTGCCGCCATTTCCATTTCCGGAAATGGAAATTCTTAAACCCTGACTTCGATAATGTCCCTCATGCCGCACTTCTAGTACGCACCATTTCGTGATGAGGAGGGAAGACTTTTCTCAAACGGATTTAGTTTTTCAGACTCTTTCAAATTCTTGCCTTGGAAAGGTTTTTGACACTGACACCAGGATTTATCCTGACTCAAGTCTAAATCAGTCAGCCCAAGTTGTCACGTTTTGAGGATCGCTGCGCTGAGCGTTGCGTACTCACCTTGTTGTTATTGGAAAAATGAGAATAATTTTACTCAGAACAAACAGATATTGATACGAACAATGGAAACAAGCAGTTTTCTACAAGATACTTAAACTGCATGGGCGCTTGGCCGGA
This sequence comes from Aphelenchus avenae, assembly GCA_020875895.1. NCBI lineage: Eukaryota > Metazoa > Nematoda > Chromadorea > Rhabditida > Aphelenchidae > Aphelenchus > Aphelenchus avenae. The sequence continues at coordinate 81,775 of JNEY01000131.1, read as the reverse complement.
ACGACGGAGCGAGCAGCGTTGACGTTCGGACGCTTCTCGGCCAAAGCGAGACGCTTGGTAGAAGGCGGTGCAGGCAACGCGAAGAGAGGAGTAGCTGCCTGCTGCTGCGCTTGATTCGATATCGCCATGGTGGACGGTTTGCTTGCCGGTAGGAGCTGGTAGTTCCCGTTCGTCAGGAGTTCCACATCCGTGAGGTCTGTACCGGCGGCCGCTGAGATGGCGCGGACAAAGTACCTGTAAATAATCCGGTGTTGACGTATTCGGTAACCTTTTAGTTTAGGCACCAAGTATTTGCGCCCTTTAAACTTGCAGTACTAAACAAGAAAATGTTTTATACGGTACTTCTTCGCATTATGGACTTAGTACGATGAATAAAGAGGCAAAAAATTTTCACATGCTTGGTGCCTAAAGTAAAGTAGACTCCCACTACCCTTGTTTACTTTAGTCACCACGCCTTAAAAAGGCTCATTTTTACTTATTTTTCTCGCAAGTCATCCATTCATTATGTACATGCCTAAAATACGTCGTTTTCTGCCACTTCCCTCCGGTTTTTAAAACATGCAATTTTTGCTGTGGTGCCTAAAGTAAAACATGGTCATAGGACCCTTGTTTACTTTAGGCACCACAGTGAAATATTTCTTATAAAATTGACGGCGAAAATGTCGTTGAAATTTGTGCAACATACAAGAATAACCGTAATAAATATTTTCTAGTCGTGCTTTACTCGTTTCGAGGATATTAAGCCGTGGTGCCTAAAGTAAATTTTTGACATGTGCCGTGGTGCCTAAACTAAAAGGTTACCACGTATTCAGTGGCGAGGGTGTGAGCCCAGTTTGAAACACAATGGTGTACAATCCTATGTCTAGCCTGGGTGTTTCGTCTTAAACAGTTGGCCGCTACGGAAAATCGGATTTTTTCGTGTCTACTTTGCATAGAACAGGCGCGTAGCTAGTGGTAAGCCACGCGGCCATGGCCCCTCCTCGGGCCCGTCCAAGGCGGGTCCGACAGTGGAAATGGGCAATGAAGGAGCCACTTTTGACCCTTTATCCCAGGTTCTCTTGCAGCAAAAATTTAGAGACAAAAAGTGTAACTTTGAGACGTAAAAAAGACCTTTTGCTCAAAGCTTACCCGTCAATGACAAGCTTCTCGTCCTTGCCGATTGTGGCCTTGCAGATGTGGCATTTCGAGGAACCGTCGGTGGTTTGCAACGCGAGGAAGCAGCTCAGGTCAAAGCATTGCAGGTGCTTGCAGGCAGGGCCTCGAGCCGGAATCTTCATGGTCTTGTTGGTGATCTTAACTAGAGGCATTATTATTCCAGCCTCCTTGCAGCTGCAGGCCGTCGAGTGCTTACCGGACACAGAATGCTGAAGCGCAGCGGCGTCACAGACGCGACGGCTGCGTCCCTCGTCGCATTGGGACCTTGCAAGATCGCGGTTCCCTTTTTCGTGGCTTTGACGATGCGCTTCCACATTCCGTCTTCGATGGGCCCCAACGGGCTATGCGACTTCCCGTCGGATTTCTAGAAGAAGTCAGTAGAATAACTTTGTGGAAGCCAAAATTGGGAGCTTTCTCGAAGCTTTTTATAATCCATCCGTTCAAGTTTTGATCGACTTTGTTAAAGACAGACAATTTTAGCAGGGCGACGCCTAGCGCCGACAGCCCTATTGCGCACGTATTCTCGTAGCAATGCCAAAAAACCGAACACTTACCCACTCGCTAAACGGAATCGACACTTCGACGGAGACCAGCGGATTCGTCTGCTTGTGCATCACGACGGT
>JNEY01000131.1:23429-75969 GCA_020875895.1 Aphelenchus avenae | reverse complement strand
CCCCCCCCCCCCCCGCCGGGCTTTGCCGGGTTTCGGACCTTGATGGCATCAAGTTGATGCACGGTCCGTAGATGCCCGCACATGCCCGTCACCCTCCGAAACGAGTATTTTTGTGCAAATATCGACCAAATTTCGGTGTCTTCCACCAATTTCCCGTCCCAAAAACGCTCCGCATGCTACAAAACAACGTTTAAACATGCATTTCTGGAATACGTGTCAGTGTGATACTGGCCAGAGCCACATCGAAGGATTCCCAAAGCTGTTTTAGGCACTTTTTACGGTCTTCGTGTTTTAAACTCGGAACCAGCTAAAATTTTGACATCTCGCTTACTTGTTGAGCCGCTTACCTTGCACAAGCGGCCGATGTTCGTGGCCGTGCATGTGCAGCTCCATGCATTTCACCACCTCGGTGCGATAGTATGCTCTGATGCCAAGGCACTGGATCGGTTTGTGGAACATCAGGGATTCGCGACAGCAGTCCCACTGGCCTAGCGGGCAGCACATCTCGACAGCTGAAACGGCGTAAATGATTGGGTTGGTAAGCAGGATGAGTCATAATCTCGTAGCTGCCAGAAGCCGTACAACCGTTCGGAAACCGGTCGGTCAAACCGAGAAATGCTACGAAAATCTGACCCGTCTTTCTATCCGCCAGCTTTATGAGCTAGCTGTATTTATCAGCTTGAGAGCATGCGACTGGGTGGGAGCAGATATAGTGCGCTACCAAACCAGGGCGATTTCCAGCTCCAGGAAGGGGAATGCTACAACGCTAAAATCCGCAAGGCTTTTAATCGGTAAAATTATCAAACTTGCAGGTTTAGCCACCCCGTACCGACAATATTTCGCCTTTGTTTCGTCGTGGAAGGATTCATGGTGTCAAAGTAAGTTTTTCCTGCCCATTCGAAAGCTGAACGCCGAAAGAGAGCGTGGTGAAATGGCAAATTAAGCTTTTGCCCTTGCCAAACACCACAAGAGCGTAACGGTAACGCTTTTCGCAAACGAGCGCAAAATAGCACTAGGGGATAACTGCGACGCAAACTAAACTTTCTCGATGTTATCGCGATCATCCTTCTCGAGCTGCAGGATCTCTTCCACACTGTCGTCACCGTCAGCAATCAAAATGCAGGTCAGCACGACGACGGCGACGCAAACGAGCGCAAAGGCGGTCATTCTTTCGGTGAAGGCAAATGTCGTTCTAAGAGTCCGCGTGAAGTTGCGATCGAATTATCAGGTTTTACATGGGCAAAAGTTTCACGCACATCCTCACGAGTTTCCCGTTTATTTAGCGAACAGCTACTCCCCTAACCATTGGCCCGAAATAAGTTTCTAGGAGCAGCCTCATGTTTTTTCGTAAAACGATCCCCAAATTCGGAAGGCAAAAATTAGCCTGTTTTCGGAAATCGAACCTCCGTCCCAAGCGATTCATAGAAACAATGCCACCCGAAATCGGTCACCCATGAGAGAGCTTAGAAGCAAGTGCTACAGTTCTCCAACAAAGTCCTGAAGAAAGCGAAAGCTCATTACTAATTTTGCGTATCCTTATACACTAAAGGGCTGGTGTATGTCGGTCCACCCAAAAGTTTTCGCAATCCATTCGTTTGGTATCATTCGACTGGGCTTCTAAACTTATGTAAAACTGGAAAGTTCCAAGCTGCATCGGTTGTCTAGAAAAAAAAGTTATGACCGATCAAAGTTGCAACACCTGACTTTTCCATGCGATAGCGAGCGCTATGGAAGCATGGACATAGCGGGTAAGAAGGGAATATTTTGCCAAATCGGTCCAAGTAGGGGGTTTAAACACGGAGATTCTGAAAATAACGTCCGCTTTCAAAACGGGCTTCCGGTGGTCGGGCGAGAGGTAGGCGTCCGGCTTCCATGCGATAGCGAGCCCTATGGCAAGCGTGGAGGACCGGTAAGAAGGAAATATTCTGCCAAGTCGGTCGCACTAGGGGGTTTACAAGCACGTTTATTCTGAAAATTAACTTTTATTTTTCAAGGCGGTGGATCCGGGAGGCAGGGCAAGAAATAAGGGGTCACTAAGGGCTGGTGTATGTCGGTCCAAATTCAAAACCCGGCTACGCCTTCAAGTTCGGTATCGTTCGATTTCCCGAAAAAGTGTGCGTTCAGCCTGTGCAAAGTATGTCAAACATGAAATTTCGGCTTTTACCATCTGCTTTAAACAATGTTCCGATGCATGAACTTTGGAACACGGAATGCATGTCGTAGCGCTATGGCACATAAGTTATCTGCTTGGTACAAGTAATCCCCGGTAGCGGCGCAGGCTGCGCGAAGCTCAGCCTAGCCGCTAGTTATGCATCATGAGAATGGACGACGAATACTATCGGTACATTAACCTTTCAACGCCATTGGTACAGCATACGTACTAGTGTACGGATGCAGAAGGGTGGTGTGAACAACTCAAACATTCGTAACACCGATACTTCTCGTCATCGCTTGTAACCCTGGTGAGCGACCCGAATGAACCAAGCCGTGAAACAAGGCTCTATTTAAGGTTCCGGCAAAGGAGTTACCATCCCTCCTCCCACCGAAATCGAGCACTCGAGCGTGGCAAAAATGAGCCGACATTGAGGACGGTAAGGCCGCAACGCCTATCGTGGTCGCTTTGTGTGTTCCGCGCGCGTCTTCGAACAACTTTCGGAAGTGTTCAAGGGTCGTGTAATGCCTCTTTGGCACGGCAAAGTTTGAATCTGTCGCGCTAGTTTTGCCTGAAAAGGCGGTCTGAACGGTCGGAAGCGTTCTGAGTTCTACCTCGGCATCGCTACCGCGTTTTGAGAAAGGCTTCAAAACTACGAACACCAAAGTGTCGTTTACACTCCAACGCTCAGTTCGATAACATTATCCGGTTAGTTCGATCTCTTTATGGCATATAATGACAACAGAAATCCTCCTTGACAAGAAGCTGCAAGACGTGACACATAGCGTAAGCGAGGATGGAGAACTCGTTGCCTTCGTATCGCTAGATGCACCTAAAGGAGAAGCGCTAAGCATCTGCCAGCTAAGAATAAAGTATACGAGGTTAGTCTGTGCCCATTCAACTGAACAGCACTGGGGAAACTTTCCGCTTATGAGCCCAAAAACGCAGAAGGTAACGGAGCCGATCGTCCCTACCGTAGCCATCTTTAGAGATGTTTTTGACGCGGAAATGCGCGAAGGACACCCGTGGTTTTGTGGACCTGAAGAAAACGTTTACACCTTTCGTCTTGTTGACTTATTCGAGTCGTTTCTTGAAAGTCCGATATCGAATCGTCGTTGGTGTGCCTTATAGCTTTGGTACTACTCAAGTCTGGGGGCGGCGATCACCCGGTTATGGGGGATCACTAGGACCTATACGCGTCATAAGGTTTAAGCGGGGTCATAGCATTCCTGATCGCCATCCCTGACGACTGCAATAGGTCAAGAGCGAGGGTTCAGCAACATAGAACATCGTTTAAAGCGTTTACCACAAAAAATTTTTGACCCGTGCTATCCTCCGATCACCATAAGGAAAATAAAGGGAACAAGAATCCTCTTTGACGAAAAGCTCTAAGAAGTATCACTTAAAACAAAAGAGGCAGAAGAACTCGTTGCTTTTTTGTGTCGTTAGATGCCCCTAAAGAGAATCACCAAGCATTCGCAATTTTAGAACAGATAATACAAAAGGTAGATGGCTTCATGACCAGCTCTGTAAAAACGTAGGCACTAGACTTTAAGAAAACTCCGTAGGTAATGAAACCGTTCGTCGTCTACCGTAGCTTTTCTTCGAGGGGTTTTTCGCCGAAAAATGCGAAGGACACCCGCAGTTTTTTATGGGCCCGACCAAGTCGTTTACACGTTATGCCTCACTGAACAGTTCGAGCGTTTATTGAGAGCCCGACGTTGAAATGTCGCTGATGCGGCACGAACTGTAAGGCCTACGGTTACCTCGCTTGGTGCCCAGTTTGCAACACTACCAGGCATAGCCCCCAAATGTTTGACATCTATGAATCAGAACAGAAAGAGCATAGGATGCCACATGTACGTGGACCGATGTGCACAATGGTACGGATAGGTTTACACTGTGTTCCAAAACTTTAGCCGAGCCACAAATATGCCCATAAGAATCAAACGAAGGCACTATATGCGCTGTTACTGTTGTTATTGCATTTCTAGCACCATTACACAACGTCTAGAAGCAGGTACACCCTGCACTAGCGAAGTCTCAAAGCTCTTTTCCAAAAATTCGAAAAATCGGGTGTTCCAAAACTATAGCCGAGGTGCCGAATCTACTGCTTCCGTTTGCATCGGCTCAATGGCTTACGCTGCGTTTTAACTGCCCATTAGCAGGCTTTGAAATGGTATAGGAAAGATCCCGCTGCTAGTCGTGGTTACCGAGATCTGGCAACCCCCATTCTGCACTGAAATCGGGGCTTTTCGGACATTTTGCGCCATAACTATTGTTGCGTCAAGGACTGAGCGTACTTATCATGTTTACGCTAAAGCTAAGACATAGGGCAACACATTGGCACCAAACTTAAGAGGGTATCTTGACGGGCTGTGTCGGGCACCGACGTCAAAGTTAATAGTGCGAATTTTCCCTGTTTTTCAGTGGAAATTTGCACTTAAACTTTGACGGCTTCGCCTGACAGAGCCCGTCACTGTGTCCCTTCAGTTCGGTGTCGTTGTGTAGCCCTATGTTTTAGCGTTAATGCACATGCAAGCAAGGGCATGAATCTTTCTTCTAGGCGAAGTTATGGCGCAGAATGTCCGAAAAACCCCGATTTCAGTGCAAAATGGGGGTTGCCATATCTCGGTAGCGAAGACTAACCGGGGGATCTTCCTATACAGAATCGTAGCCTATTATTGGGTAGTTAAAACACAGAATCACCCGTTGAGCCGATGCAACCGGAACTAGTACAGCCGAACCTTCGGCTAAAGTTTTGGAACACCCATTTTTCCTACTTTTCAGAAATGAGCTTTGAGAGTACACTGGAACAGGGTTATACCTGCTTCTAGACGTTGGGTAATGGTGCTAGAAATGCAATGACATCAATAACAGTGTCAGTAGTGCCTTCGCCGGCTACGTATGGGCATATTTGTGGCTCGGCTAAAGTTTTGGAACACAGTGCACTATACACTTATTCACGGGCACACCGACATTTCTAGATTTCTAGCTATTAAAAGGTAGCACCTGCTACATTCTTTTAGCCACGAGCATCCTTCTGCTGTATCATTTAAGAGCGAAATAACCCGAAGACGTCGCCCATTTCACCTCGAATCCGTGCTGAAGCGAGGCGTAATAACGATCATTATCCCGTAAGGTTTTCGAAGACCTTAATGGCGCATGCGGACGATCGGCGGCGACCACCTGTGATCTGCCGGAAGCGGTAATGGACGTTTAGTATGCGTTCTTTTGCGCGCTGGAAAAAAGTTGGACACTAGCCAAGGCGCACTCACTAGGTTCAAATTCAAACTGAACAAAACAAGAAGTTTCTTTTTGCCTGACAAACTTCGAAGAGAGCTTCTGGCGAAACCTGTTCTTATCGAGCGTCTATTAAACTAAATTGTATACGCTGTGATTTGGCTAAAATACCAGCGACTGGCGAATTTTTACGACATTAGTCAGTTGAGCGAGGATCACTGGAGGTAAAGACTGAACGTTTATTCAAAAGCTCATAGGAAGTAAAGCACATATCGGAGAATCGCTGAATTTATTGCCCGTTGGTCGGATGGGTGGTTCACTTCCGTCCCCACCATCCTCCGCTTGCGTACCCGGATGGGCGGTAGCCGCCATAGCCGTAGCCTCCGTGGCCGTGCTCGTGGCTGTGGTAGTCGTCGTGATGGTGGTGATGGTGGTGGTGTCTAAATGGTCAGGTTCGTCATAGTGGAGCGATAATTACTGGTGAGTGTCGGCCCCCTTGAAAATGGCGTTTGAGTTACAGTGGTAGCGTAGTACGGCCCGAACCGTACCGTACTGGTTTATTACGACGTTCAGCGTACGTCATGGTAAGCCAATACGTAGTACGGAACGCCTCCAGTTGCCTCGTTATGTAGCACTAAAACGGCTTGTACCGTGCCGTGTTACGTCCCGTACCTTACCCCGTACCATACTGATATGGCACGGAGTAGGATACAGGAAGGGTAAGTCCGGTACGGCTACCAGTTACCAGTCTTCGTATCAAAATCGCAAATCGTTCAGGTACGCAAAACCTTCAAGACTTTCAAAACTCTCCGTTAAGGACCTCGGACATGCCATGCAGAGACGTGCACTTGCTCCTGTTCCAGCTACCGCGGGTTGGTAGCTTGTAAGCTAAGAACAAGAACAGTGGTTAAGTCTTGCGCCCTGACAAGCTCACTCAAGGCCAGGCCGGCTTGAATTAGAGCAGTTAGAGGAAGGGTTTATCAGTCGAGAGTCGACTATTTTTGTTGGGACTAATACTACTCATTTTGTCTGGGATTCGACGTCCAAACAGCTTTCACCGGTGGAGTAGGACTTTGAAACAAGTCTTTCTAAGTGTTCTCTAGTTCCGAATTTAAGGCAATAGGAACTTGCTGAATCAGTATGCATACGGCCTTGGTAAATGGTCGCGGAATCTAGGCATCGGTACTCGGGACCCGTCCCGTACCGTACTGACCCATCTCATACCGTGACGATTCCAAAAAAAAATTAAAAAATAAGCGTAACGAAGCTAGGATTCTCGTTTTATTTTTGGGTTCATTTTCCTATCCGAGTGACTTACTCGTGCGAATGGGAATGCGAATCCGAGTGCGCAGTGATGGCGACTATAGCGAAGATCGCAAGGATCAGCGCGAGGAAGGTGACTTTCAACGCGGCAACTTTCATTTTCGTCGGCGGATGCAGCGGCGGAAGCGACAGCGACAAATATGGAGCTTAGGTGCTGACGTAGCTGCAGCCGTGCTGCATTTATACACGCCATCGGGCGGTCATTAACGCAGCGTTCCGATTGTTGCTTGAGGCAATTGCACGCCGAAGGAATCGCCAATTTGGCCAATCGCCCCGGCGACCCGTCGAGTTTGCCCCAGTTGACTCATGCCTCAATGGGTTAATGGCACGAGATGACCTTGCTCGACACGTAATTTCTCATCTTCACACCATCCGACGGAAATATTTGCTTCGCAGCGGCGGAACAATCGTACAAATTACACTGAAGAGTGTTTGCGTTGTGCCTCATTAGGAGGAGAATTTTGCAGTCGGGCGTCTGCAAAAGCGTCTCGTAATCTTGCTGGCCTCTAGTACAGTTTCAACTTCGGTTTGGGCCGGTCCCACGGCTACACGGACATTCACCCCGATGACGTATGTTTCGCAAGGGTAGAATCGATTTTACCTCACTACGTCCTGAAACGACTGTGTTCGAGAGTATTAGAAGAACTAGAAAGGTCAGTGGTTGCCTTAGCAAAAATTTTGTCAGTCAAAGATCGTACCCACTTGTAGAAAAAGGTGTTTTCGACTACGAGGAATCCGAGTCCCAAAAACAGTGACTTAGTTAAGTTCACGCTACGCGATGGTTTCTAATAGCGGGCTCTCTATCAGCGCTCTTTCTCGTGCTCTCACGTGACACATGTGACTAACGTGACTCCGCGGACGCATTTTATTTTATTATCAACGCTGACAAATAATGAGACGTCGAGAGTGGACACCGCCAGGCACAAGATACATCTGCACAACTTTGTTAGCAAGGTGGAAACCTGTGGCTGGCATCAGTCTAGGAAAATGTGACCAGCACGAGAAACTAACAGTTAAAGCTGCGTGAGTATCATCGGACAAAAAGGGGATTGATTTCGTGTCATGATTTAAGAGAAGGAACTGGAGATTACGCATAAATTAAAGTATACAAAGAGACGAGGTAGTACAACGCAAGCAAGTGACGGTTGGCAACGGCGGCTCAGAGATGCTTGGCCATGCCCCTAACAGCTTTGCCCTTACGCTCGTCGACGATGCGATATGCTTCGCTGATGAGCTTCGCTTGCAGTTTCTTCTTCTCACCGTCCTCCGCGAATCGTCCGTGCTGGAGGAACTCCTCGACCATAACGCGCACTTGCAGCTTAGGACACCTGCCCTTGTAAACCTTCTTGCCGCCCATCCATCCGCGGAAATCCATGATGATGTCTTTGAACGTCCTTTCCCACTTGACCACCTTGCTCGGGTTCTAGAAGATTTCCGTTAAAATGCCGTCCTTGAGTACAAGGCCAAATCAAACGAAAGCGTCTTCCAGAAAGAGTAGGTTGTAATTTTCTAATAGTATTCGCACTAACAAGAAACCCTACAAGCTTCTTACATTGCGCCCGCGGCTGGTGGTCGTCGCTCGTAGCTTCTTAGCCATCGCGGCAGCATTCTCCCCAGTCTTCAGTGCTCGGTTGGCACGCTCCAACTCCGTCTTCTGCGCCGTCAGCTTGGAGGTCTGCATTTTCAGCTTGGAGTTCTCCTTGACCAGCTTGGAGTTCTCCTTGACCAGAGCCCTTTTGTCTTTGGTCAGTTCGCGCTGAACTCGGACCGTGGTGGAGTGGCGCTTCTCGAGAACGGCTAGTTTGCGTGAGGTTTTCGCCTCGGTTTTCTGCAAGGGAAAGGTGAAACATCCTGTTGACGCATTTAGTCCGCCTCCTCACCTCGGCCTTAATCCTCGCCTTCTTCTCGTCCGCGAAACGCTCTCGGAGTACCTCATTCTTTCCGGTCTCGAGGTTTAGTTGCGCCTGGAACCAGGGAGGAAGAGCGTCGCCGGCGTCCCGGGCGTGTTGCGGTGAGTTCGAGCGGGCTTGAGCATTCTAAAGCTCTGCATTAGAAAGAGCATAAGTTTTGTCAAATACATATACTAGGCCGGTCTTAGACGTACATCCACAAAGATTTAAGAACGTCGTAGTTCCTCAAAAAGCCGTCGCGCTTCCGGATGCTAATACTTCACGTACCTACGAGCCCTATGGAAACCGTAGTCATTATTTTACTCTTCAAAAAGCCCCCCCCCCTCCTCTCTTCTAGTTAAGCCACCCGAAAGCTGGGGCGTATTCTTGCACTGCGCTTTTGAAGTGCTGCCGGGTGATCGATGCCCCCTCGGTGTCTGCTTGGCGCGTATTTCTGCGGCGTCACCTTGGAGGCGGCTGATGGGAAATCGATGCGCCTCAATTTTTATTGCTATGAGTCGGCGTCCTTGGGCGCAACGATTGAGGGCAAGACCTGACGCTGACGCTATCCTTTCTTCAATTTCTTAGCTCGCCGGGCGCACATTTTCGTCCCTCACTTTGTAACGTTTCGCAAACCGTATATGTTCTCCTGTAGAACAATGAGTGGCTTCCAATTTTGGTTTTGTGCCTTGATCTGTGCTACCAAAATCCTCGAATCCTTGCCCGTGACCGCGCTATGGCAAAGCCCATATCCTCCTATTAGAGCCTCCGTCTCTCGTTGAGCCCCTCGAGTGCCCACCCGAGGATAGCGTACCAGGAACCCGTTTAGACGAACTACGGTACCACGTGAAGCACAAGTACCGCTTTCTGTAGGGAACCGTACTGGATACGTACAGCCCAGGCACTGTAGTGTCGCATATCTTTACCGTGTACGTGTGACAGTACGGAAAAGTACTGGGAACGGAACAGTCCCTGCGACAGTACGGTGCGGCTACCGATCGAGCTTTTGCAAGCCAAGCGAGAGTACATGGAGATTCCGGCTAAAACGCGTACGTAAATTACCTAAAATTTACATGTCACACCGTGTCATCAGCACACTGCTCTTCCATACCCTTGCGTGGTGCTCTCCATCTTCTTCCGCCTCAAAGACACTTTAATCTTTTCTTCGAAGGGGATCAAACCTTAAATCCTACCCACCCAATTCTTTGGTCCAAAATTAGACTTCCTGTATGGTGAGCACATACGGAGTAATGGACTAAATTGACGTAAGGTGCGGACGCATGTGATCCTACGTGACTACAGAAAGTAGCTATGCTATTTTAGCGTCTGAGCCATGCTCCTTTTCGCTAGCATACTGGGACTAAACAGATAAAAACCCAAAATTATCTGAAAGTCCACATCGAATCCAACCATATTCCTCAAGATTTGTGTCTTAAGCTGCCTTTTAAATCGGGTTGTTTTGAACATGTGCGTGCATACGTTTTCGTTGCCTTCCCGACGGCTTGAGTTTAGGACGTTCCCCAGCTGTCGCTCGACCAATTGTCGCCCGCCCGCTGCCGTGGATTGGCCGTGCTGCTTTGACATCGTCTGAACGGAACGATTATTCCCTGCACAGCGCAGCGACAGCGTTGGAAACGCGCCAGAGAAGCCAGCAAAGACGCATGAGATTGTACAAAACAGGCGGAAGAAAAAGTGTGTGTTTCGCAAACCGAGCATGTTGCGTTGCACCGGCGATAAACAGTCGCGGCGAGAGCCACGCTGTAAAGTGTTCCCGGCCATGATCGCCATAATTCGCAGCTAATTTTGGTCCGTATCAATTAGCGAAAATGAGAAAACGATGCGATTTTGCAGTTCGAGTCGACCTAGGCAACATTGAGACGGGAGCAACTTTTGTGTGACGATGCGAGCGAGAAAAATCGAGTAATTTTGCTGTGGACGATCGCACGGTAACGCGTTACAAGTGGAAAAACTTTCCACCAGCGAAAATTCAAACTATTTTTCCTCTGTGAAATCGAGTAAAACAAGCTGAGAGCGCAACAAACGACGCAGCATGAGGGAAAATATGCTAAATTTCGGTGATCCGTGCCGTGGAAGGTATGTGAGAGCGCAATAAATGTTGTGTACCGAAGAAACCTTGAATGATTTGATTCTAAAATAAGAGTAAAATTCGATGATGCGTGCGGTGGAAAACAAGTACAGGTGGAAAATGGTTTTTTAAGCTTGTCTACCGCAAACAGTTCTGACGAACTTCGTTCTAGGAAATCGAGCTGGAGCATTCTGAGAGCATTCCGAGGTCGAAAAGTGTTGCACAGGGAGAAAACATCAGTGCAGTGTTTAGTAAATAACGGTAAAACTCGGTGCTACATGCCGAAGGAAGCGATCACAACAATAACGATTTTGGGTAAGTGAAGATTGTGTGAGTGTGGGTGAAAAAGAACGATCTCTTCTTTATTAGTAGAACTAAGGATTCGGTGCCGTCACGATTTTTTGGAAGCATCCATCTCCCTTGACAGAACCTTGGAAGATTCCGTAGACAACGCTCGGAGAATTCTGCACTTACGTGGAGTGGAATGCACTTACCCTCAAGTGACCTGATGAATTTGGATTCGCGATCAGGTATCCAGATTCAAGCCGCATAAAGACAAAGTTAAACGTTTCGCCACCAGAAAACGCTCAATTTCGCAGCATACCTTTCATGCCAGCGGAAAATGTGCAGCATGAAAACGAAAAGATCGCTTTTTGAATGATTCATCACGCGCAGCACGTAGATGACCGGTGAGTAGAGTTGCGACACGGTCCTAGGGGTCGACGAATGGCCTTGCGCTCAGGAACATAACCACAGAACTTTAATAGTCTACCAATTCGGCCCTATGTTGATTCTCATTGCATGAAAGTGGAACCATAACCGAACTGCGCGGTACGGTTTTGCTTGGCTTACCAAGCGTCCAAATGAACGACTGTTTTGAGTACACGTAGAAAATGGGACATCACTTTGGAATGCCCAGACTTTGTTACTTCTGCGAGAAGGCTAGTTAAACGGCACCGGACTTCTAATTTCAGAGACGACAGCGTGCAAATTACGTTTTCGGACTTCCTTACCGTGGCTTCTGATGAAGCATGATCTAGAGGTTCCTGTTAAGGTAATCAGGAAATGTGGCGAAAACATAAACTGAGCTTAATATGTGGATTTATTCACAAGCATTTTACAACATCAGAAGTGTACAGGGTAAAGCTGGAATGACATCAGCTCACATCGGCTCAGACTCCCTTCCGTTTAGTGGCCGTGAAGCGGTCCTGGTAATCGTCGTAACCGGGCAGGCCCTGGAAGTCCTTCTCGGCGAAGAGGTTCCCCGCGTAGGCGATAAGTGAAAGCTGCGAATCCTTGAGGATCTCCTTGGTGAAGACGGTGCTTGCGAGGCAGTTCTCCTCGACCCGGAGCACCTTCAGCCGAGCGCACTTTGCCAACCTCGGACTGATCGCATTCAGCCGGTTCCGGTTGAGGTTGAGCTCGGCTGCGCGTAGGTTGGAAATCTAAAAGCGTAGTCAGTCAAATTAAGCCATGATAACGGTCGGCAGCGAATAAGGGCTACCCCGCATACAAGCTAATCTCCTTACAAGCAACCTCTTTAGAATCACGTGACTTTACTGTTCCGGGAAAGAAGCTCTAAGCTGGGAGGTTACCTCAAATGTTGGTGTTGCTCTGGAAGCCAAACCTCACGTTGTCAAAAGGGCCTGGTAAGGACAATGAAGCTGCTAGTATCCGTGGTTCAAACTGATAGATTACTCGGTATTGCTTACCTCATCGGGTATCGACTCTATCTGGTTCTCCGAAAGGTCGAGCACCTCGAGCTGCGTTAGCTGGCACACGACGGTCGGAAACCGCGAGAGCCGATTAGCGGACGCATTGAGCGTCTTCAGCGACGACAGCTGGGTCAAGGATTCCGGAAGCTCCGTGAGCTGGTTGCCGTTGATGGAGAGCGTCTCGAGGGACTTCAGGAAGCCGATCTCGTCCGGCAGTCGGTCGATGAGGTTGACGGAGAGATGCAGCTGCTTCAGTGCGTTGAAGTTCCCGATGAATGGAGGCACCTCTTTGATCCTGTTCTGCGACAAGTCCAGGTTGCGCAGTATGTCGGCTACCTGAAATGGGCAGTTAATACATTGATCTTTCAATATACGAACTACAAAGAAATGCATTGGGACAGCTGATGTGACTTCGTGCCCGCACAATTCGTACTTTATGGTTAACATAACTCTCGAGAGTAAGTCGTGCTTCTGAAACACGCTCTTTCTCAGCCCACGTACACTCAGCAAGGGAAGGACCTGCGCCCGCCGCTCACACTTGCCTTGCAGGAAACTGCTAATAGTAACACTCAGGAATCATTTGATTCACTGACTGCCTATACCCGTATCTGTAAGTTTAGGTCGCCAAAAGTCGCCAAAAAAGGAATATCCACCTTGGTAACCGTACGGTTTTCTTGCTGTTCGTGGTCAATTTCGAGCTTTAAGCGATTCCAGTTAAGTATCAGTTTAGTCGAAACAGGCCTGGCTTTTTTCAAGGTTAGTTCAACCAAGAAACAATCGTGGTTCAGCATTTTCTCCAGCTTGGTGTTGCTAACACTATGCTTGCAGCGGATTTGTTGCGCTCACCTCCTCCAGGACGTTCGGCACCACCTTCAGGTGGCATCCTTTGAGCTGGAGAATACGGCTCTTCTTCGCGTTATCCAAGTGCCGAGTGACGGTTGCCGACGATGGCCCGCTTTTCAGTGAAAACGCTGACAGCTTCGTCGTGACCGCAGGGCCAGCGGGACGAGCTTGGGATGGTTGTTGGTTGCCCATTCTCTAAATGAGAATGTTAAGGTCTGTGGGAATTAGCTGCATCAGTAGTAGGTCAGAAAGTACACCGCCGAAATGCATGCATATGAAGTTTAGTCTAAGCTGGGCTTTAGTTACGAATGTCGGCCCGTCAACTAAGAATTCTGACCAGAGGCAACAATCAGCTAGCAAGCATGGTACATTGCCTAGCACGGTCCCACTCGACAGGTTGTTTGTCCGGGGTGCATAGCATCATAAACACGGCTTTCGTCAGGATCATCCTCTTAGCACGCGTGACGTCGAGTGGTTTGTTTTTTGCTTGACACATCGCCATACCAGAGAGGTCGCCCTGATTTTCAGGCTCACGAAAAAGGACGCCGACGTCATGCGATATTGACTTCTCGCGTGGAGGACACGCAAGCGTGAAGAGCAACTGTAAAATATCGAGCCAGAAAAGTTACTGAGAAGTAGCCAAGCCTTGATAATACGCCACAGGCACTGGGGACTTAGTATGGTCCGACTCAACAAGTTATTCACCCAGAGCATAGCGCCATAAGCACGGCTCCCAGCCTCAGCAACAAGTTAAGCAAACAGGTTCGCTGAACCAAACAATTCGCAGTGCTTTACCGCTAGCCTCAGTCCCTCAAGAAAAGCCGTTTGTTCGAGCAATGAAGTCTTTACCAGCGGCGCCAAGCACGTCCAAACATGGTACAAAGTGGGTCAAGAAATGGCCCGAGGTACATACACAGACACGTGTGGAGGTAAACGAGGAATGAAGCCTCAAAGAAGCGCTTTGACCCGGAAAGCTTGCTGCGAGATCACTGCTAGGGAATGGTTCCGTCAAAGGCGAAGTTGGAAACATCCTGCTGGCGGAATCGGCGGCCGCAAGCGACTCCTGGTCCAACCTGACCCGGGCAAGGCGCACGTCCGTTGGTGCTTGCGTCCACGTATCTAGAATCGATGGTAGTTAGTTCCGGTACGGACTAGAGGCCCTTTTCACGCATGTCGCATACAGCTGCAGGTACTCACCTTGCAACGCAGCTGGCGTGAAACACACCCTCGCATTCCGGGCACTCGACGGTCATCCAGCGGTAGACGATCGACTTCTGGCACAGTTCGCATGCGCGGACGCGAAACTCGCCCGAGGACAGCATCGGCTCCAGCTCCGCAATTGCACGCCCGGTAAGCCGTATAATCGGTGTTCCAACTGCGTCCTTGTCCTGCATCAAGCGTTTTATGCAGGGAAAGCAGAGGTAGCACTCATATAGAGACCACGAGTGCGTGCTTACCTCTTCGAGCCACTGATGGTCTTTCAGCTTCGCAAGTAGCTCCTGCGCCCGCTTCATGCTGACGTTGTCTGGGGCGGCGTTCAGCGCACGATTCACCGTCACCGCGCCGGTTGGTTCCTCCTGCTCGGCGCCTCCTTCGGCAGTAGTGCCGAGCATCAGGCCCATCCAGAGCCGGAACAGCGCGAGATCGTCCTGCTTCAGGTCCACGTTCGCCAGTGCCTCGGTGTGTTCCAGCTCGGAGATCTAAAGACGTTCGGCATCAGAGGATGAACGTATGGAAAAGGGAGGAAGGAATGCTTTCCTCCGGCGCGTACCAAGATCCAGGACTTCTCGTCACGATGCAACTCGTCGTAGCGGTCCACGATGCGCAGGCCGACTTGAGATATCTTGTCGTTGAACGCCTTCCTCAGGATGCGCAGGAACTTCTCGGTGTCCTTGTCCTCCTGGGGAAGCTCTGAAAAGTTTTTGCTATATGCATGCGAACCTCGTTGAGCGACTCACCAATTTGCTTGTCCTTGAAATGTGCGCAGAGCTCCTTGAATACCGGCCCAATACTTTTGACCTAAGAACAGAACGTTTTTGGCACTTGTCAGGGTGCTGGACAACTTACCGGTAGAGTGTGCTTCTTGAGAAGCAACTGCGCCATGGCACGATGAGCGTCGCCATACTCACGAGTCGCCTGAAGGAGCTCCTCCATGAGCCTAAATTTCAAAGTGTGCAGCAGTTCAAGATGAAAAAGTGGCGATAGAAAAGCGCAATAACGTTCCGTGCTCAGTACGGTTGAGAAGTTAAATTTCCTTGCTTGAACCGATTTAGCTACCACACAATAAATTATTCACAAGTCTCATGAACCATTGATTTTTTACGCTGACTGTGGGAGCCAAACTCAACGAGGAAGTCTGACGAATACAACCGATTTGTGGCGCCTATACTAACTCGCCAGTAGCCCCGAATCAGAACAGCATGACGCTTCACTTCACTTTATACTGCTGACCAGGAAGTTTACCATCTACCTATGTACGTAGCAAAATTACCTTGCGTCACTTGGCATTATGAACTTAATTTTTCTCGCTTGAGCTGATCCGCCCAAGGAAAAGACGTGATTTACACTTTTGTATCGTTGCCGCTTTTTACTCAGACCAGCGGAACTCCACTACACTCGACGACATTTCTTTGTAAGCGTACTACCCAACTAACTTGTGGCTACCTCTACCCGTTTGTAGTAGCCAGTGCCCACCAGATTAGAACAGTTAGGAGCCGAGCAACTTCACCCTGCTTACCGAAACGTTTATCCTCTACGTGCTTGGAAGCGAACCGCATTAGCCCTGGGAACATAACGACACACAACTACCGTTAACATTCTTCACACGATCCCGACCTGAACAAGACTACGTGGCACGCACCATCTACTTCTACTAAGTCGGACTGGTCAGATAACCTTTAATTGCTCGTCAAACGAACGCCAGAACGAGAGTCACAAATGGGGTCATATCACCAATGCAGGACTGGGAAGAACCGGACTTAAGCATCTAAGTCGACAGCGTGGGAAACACAATAAGGGACGGCCGGCCAGGGAGCAAATCGAAGGGACAGGGAGACAAATAAACAGAGTGCAGGGATCGAGGGGCATTAGAGGTCGATAGTCAAGTGGAAGCAGCCGGCGGTGGGCGACGACGGCGCTCAGGCGAGGTTGTACTTGATGTACGGCACCTCCACGTCCTCGTCCTTGTCGTCCGTGGCGACCACCTCGAAAACCACCGAACTCCGGTACTCGGGGATCGGCTTCCGCGACACGTCCTCCACCACCTTGCGAGCACTAAAAAACCGTGAAAGGTCACGCAGCTTTGCCAAGTAAATGCCGGTTCAGTACAATTGTATTTCCAGTACGAGCTCAAGGCTTGTCTTAACCTAAGGCTAGCTCAAATACACTCAGCTGCTTGGGAATCTTAGGGTGTCAGGGCCTAAGCATAAGAATAAGCTTAAGGGTTCCTGTGCTCAGAAGGATTCTCTAGCTTATGGGCTGCCTAAGCCTATGCAATAATCTGAACGGCCTGAGCCTCAGCCTATGACACTGCGCTTCAGTGGACTGGCAGTTACTGAATTGATCAGTCACCAGGTGAGGCGAAACTTACTCTTGGCCCATGCGCTCGGCGACCTTGTTGGGCGGCTGGAAGAACGCGTAGAGCAGCGAGACGCCCGACGACACCATGGAGACCTGGTGACCAGTCTTGTCCTAAACTTCCGTGCATTAGCTTATGTGTTTCAGGATGTACGCTATGCAGAAGAAAGAGCTCACCTCAACCCATCCGATGAGTTCCTTGAGGGTCTTCGGGCCGGTGACCTCGAGGCGGTCCCACAGAGTGAACTCGCCCTTTGCATACTGAAATGGCGATGATTAGCATAATTCGGAGTAAGAAAATTGCTTATGCTAGCAGGTTGCAACGCTCACCTTCTTCTTGGGCGCAGCAATGGGCTCGCTGAACGCGTAGAAGGGCAGCGCCAGGTTGATGAAGCCGTTCTTGAAGCGGTCCAGCGGCGCGTTAGCGCGGCCCGCCGCGTCGACGGTCTTGTAGAGCTCCACGCACACCAGTCCCGCCACGACGGCCGTGGTGGTCGCCAGAGCGGGGATGATGCGGCCAGCGATCTGCTTGGTCTAAACAGGGGGGATGGAATAGTGCTTGGGATAGGTGCGGGATTGCCTTGAAGAAGTCCGCCTGCGGGATCTCGTAGTTCTCCGCGCGGAGGTTCGACGCAGCGGTGACGAACTCCACGTGGTGGTTGGTGTCGTCGTCCTTCTCGAAGTCGATGGGCTGCAGCTTCTTGGTGCCGCGGATGTTGAGCCGGGCCAGCGCCAGCTTCAGCTCGTCCACCAGGCTCTCGGAGTCTTCTGAACATTTCAGTTTACCAGGGGTCGGGTCGCAGCCGATGCCCATCATCGCCATGTTCTTGAGCAGCTCGCAGCCGATCGCGCCCGCGCCGACGACGAACCACTTCTGCTTCAGGAGCGCCTCCTGGTAGGGCCAGCCGAACACCGCCGCCTGTCCGTCGTAGCGACTTCCACGCTAAAAGCGAGGATTTAGCACAAAGTGAGAAAGACCTGGGACATATTGAACTGCCTGAATAGGATGCGTACCGGCTTGCAGTCCTCGGCGGTAAGCTTGTCGTTGTCGAACTGGGTCCAGTCACCGGGCAGTGCCTCGCGGGAATCGATGTAGAGGTACTGCTGGAGCGGCGTGGTGTGATGGGTGACCGCCTTCATGGCCTCTTGCGCAGCGATGCCGCCCACCGTCGAGGTGATCGGCTGCAGGTTGCCGGTGGCCTGAAAGTGACGAAGTTAGCGCTATTTTGGAGAACGCGTTTTTTTATTCGCGATATCTGCGGGCCTACCTGGAATGAGAACTGCTGCAGGAGCTTCTCCGGGATCTCCTCGGTACCGGCCGGAAGCTCCGCCTTCAGAAGAGCCACGTCCTCCACCGAGCGGACGTTGGGCGAGCGCTTGTGCTAAACGGTACATGGTTAAAGTTGCCCAAGTTATATCAAAGCGACCTACCTTTTCTTCAAACTTATACAGCGCTTGCCAGAGGGCATGCAGCTGAGCGGGCGCCTCGAACTTGGCAAAGTCCCAGACGAGGTAGTCGGGGTTCTTCAGCGACTCGGCGAGGCTCTTGAAGTTGACGTACTTCGGTACCTTCGCCTGCCGAGCGCGGCCGCCCTCCTTGTACTCGCTGAAGTTGCGGGCCACCTCGCCGATGGTGAACACGTTGGGCTCTAAAAAGTGGGTTTAGGATCACTCTTCACGTAGCCCATTAGTAGAATTTCAATGAGGAATGTGAAACTTACTAGTGACCTTGATGGGAATCGGCTCGTGGTCGTTGACCTCGGGCATGCCCTGGACCTCGGAGAAGGTCACGTGGTCGCCGTCCTCGAAGCCGTGCATCACCTTCTCGAGCGTGAACACCTCGCCGGTCTCACGGTTGATGTGCTCGACGAGCACCTCGCGGCTCTGCTCTCCGTTGGCGTCGTCGATGCGGAACCGCTCGCCGAGGTCCACGAAGATGTAGGCGAAGAGGCCGCGGGCGTCCGCCACGATCAGCTGCTTGCCGTGCTGACGCGTCCACTCGTTGATGCGCAGCTGCTCCGAGTGAGGCGCCTCAGTCAGGACGATCAGCTAAAATCGAAGCATTAGTACCGTCGACACTAACGTTGTTCTTCGGTGCGTATGACAACATTTAACGTGGCAGTTCCTACGTGTTAGCTTGGCGGTATGTAACTGTAAGGAGATAAGAACAAACTAGGGCCAGTATTACAGAGGGATTCCTTCTAGAAGCATAGACAAAACAGAGTCCATCAAAGGGCTTGTTCCCCTACAGGACCTACATCGCAATTCTACTGGAGTTTCATCAGTTGCCTACTTCATCTTATAGATCTGCTACCGCCTGCTGCTATGCTACTCTGAACCGAGTGACCCCACTCGTACCGTACTCTGTACCGACTTAACTCCACCTGTACTGACGGGGTTAATGTTAGAAACGTTAAGGATGAGAAGGAACCCAGCTCAGATAGGCGGAGCTGTGAAGAGCTTTGGGGTCCACACAAGGCCGTGACGGATCAGAGAATCGGACCTTTTCGTGAGCCCTTTCGAAGGATCAGAGCTCGTGACTCCTATTAACCGATAATGCAGCTATGCAGGTAGCCTGTAATGGGCAAGCAGGCTACTTCTTTACGGCTGCCTATTTTGGCTGCCGTGGTGTGTCGGTCTTATTGGCTACGTCCTCCAGCTTAAGCTGTAAGAATTAAGTTTGCTGGTTAAGTTCTCAACAAGTCACTTTCAGAACTTTGTAGCGGGCAGTTTGGCTTATCTGGCAACTGGCAACCCTAACAGAAGCCCTAACATTACAGTCAGGAGACACGGATCAGTGAGGGTCAGGAGGGATTTTGCAAGCTCCCAATCCTTACATCGAACTGGCTGACGAACGCCTCCGTCAGGGCCTCTGTATGGAGCGTGCACTGAACGCTGTCATTGAGCTCAGCGAGACGCTCGAAGCTCGCCGCCGCGCGGTTCTTGCCGAGGTCCGCCTCCGTCAGGTAGAACTAAACAATACATGTTGTCAGCAGAAATGTGTGCTGGAAACACACCTGCGACGAGAGGTCATGCCAAGTGGCCACCTTCGTGTCGTGGATGGTCACGTGACGGACACCTCCGAGAATCAGATTCTTGGCGGTTTCGACGCCGGTGCCACCGAGGCCCGAGATGAGCACCGCCGACTTTCGCAGGTGCTGCATGGCGGACTCGCCGAGAGCGTAGCTAAATCGAAAGAGGTCAGTGAGAGAAATCAGAAAACTGTCCTCGAAGCTACGTCCGAGTGTAGCTCTTACGATCAAGCTCAAGTGGATAACAAGAAGAGGAGCAAGTGAAACGTACATCTGACGGGAGTAGAGGTTGTGGTCGAGCTTCTCGCCCGTGCCGTTCTTCTCGGCTCCGTTCGCTGCCGGCGGCTGGCCGTTGTTGTCGGAAGATGACTTTCCTCCCATGTTGTTCTTGGCCTCGTAGGTGTTGTTCTAAAAAGGGCAGCATTAACTTGTTTTTGCGAATGATTCTGCTAGCTTCTTGACCAAGCAGTTAGTTAGCGTGTGTCTAGCAAGAAACGTACCGATTCCACGCCCGCAACTTCGGTGACCTTGGGACGCTTAGACGGCGGCTCGGTGTTGGTCTGCACAACACCAGGGGACATAGGATTCTCCGTTGGAGGCTCCGTGATCTAGAAACGACCGCTTTACAGGACGGAAGCAGGCCGTGAACGTACCTCAGGCGCGACCGTTCCGGACTGTCGCTTAAGCACTTCGGTCATACGATGAAAGAAGCGTGCAAGACAAGGGCACTCCACCGCGATTTGTGTCGGGATGAAGGGCACTAAAACAAGCAGGTTAAGGCAAGTCTTCCTGGTAAGCAACCAATGAAATGCACGATGTGACGCAAGCACGCAAGAAATCAGAGGAGTGTCAGATGCTCTTGAAAGTAGCGGTTCGTAAATTTCGAAGTGTAGAGGATTATGGTGGCCTAAACCCGCTAATTGGAGTCTTGTTGTTTACTGCTCTTTAAGCTTTGAAGTTGATTTTCCCACCGCTACTGATGACGCGTAAAGCTTGGTTACTCGATAAAAACGTGTGATTTGGAGTCGGTTTGGAAGCAATTAGTGCCACTATATCAATTCGTTGCATTACGGATAATCACCGGACAAGGAAAGGCCAATTTCCTAAGCGACAAACGTTAATAAGCAGCTATGAATCAAGCGCAATGTGCAACAAACAACTGCGGTTACGCAACGTTTGACGGATAAATTTAGGCCCAACCAATCCGCCAAACTAAGAAAGGAATAAGCAACCCTAAGCGTCCTAGTGATGACTCAAGCCAGCCCTAAAATTTCTCATTAAAAACGGCACACCCAAGCCTAAATCCACTCGCCGCCGAACCGTCTCGAATGCCGAATGGGAATGGTGGAGGATGACAGCGGCGCGTTCAAACGGCTTGCGGCTCAGGAAAGAGCAGCTGGTCCCGACACGATTTTGGATGCTGCGCAGTGCACCGTAGTACACTGCAGCAGTTCAAATGCGGCTGGCGTTGTGCCAGCTCGTGGAGGCGACGCTGTCAGCGGCCTCTAGTTTCCGTTGTTAGGCTTACGCAAATAGCTAAGCCTAAGCCAGAAAGTGAAGACGCAAATAATTGCGACAAACCGGTGTTCTGCTTACATCCTATATCGGTTTTAACTTGAACCACAGCAGATCCTAAGGCATAATTGGAAAACTGGACCAACAATTAACGCATTTTCATGCTGAAAACCGCTTGAGTGTCCCGGTTTTTCGCTATTTTAAAACTTTCCGCTAGCTGCTTTCAAGTAGGCTTGTCCCGTGCGTTTCCAATGAGACAAAGCTTATGAAAGGGTGCCGCTACACGGCGCTACAATGCGAGTTTGCCGCGATTAATCGTTACTCCTGAAGCGTTAGCTTCCACATTGCCTTTCATTGCACGCAACTTGCAATTTTGTTTAGAAGATGCTGCGAGCGGTAGTCCGCGCGAGCCTGCGCACCGCCACCGCCATGGGAAGGAAGCCATTGCCGACAACGTGTACGCTAAGCAGCTTCGTCCGCCCGTCACTATCAAGCGTCTCCGGATTCCAGAACACTGCCACGCCTACGCGACATTACTCGGCCGCGGTACGTTTCCCACCGTCAAGAGGACAGCAAGAGGACACTGCGTTGCATTCACGAATGTTAAATTTTCACGCACAGTTTACTCATTTTGACACAAACATGGTCTTTTTTCAAGCAGAGACAAAGTGGCTTCTTGTGCAATCAATTAAAGCTTCTGTGATCTCAAAAAGGCTCGTACGAGTTTTGCGTAAAACTGAAGCACACACTCTTCCATAACATAAAGAAGAAGTTCAACCGATCGTGGGCATAAATTCGGGCTCCTCAAATTAGTAGGGTGCAGGCCGGCCGATACTAGGTGGTATAGCCTGCTACTGTGCTGCTGCTCTCGCAAACTTGCTATCTTTACAGCCGCCGCTGACGATGAAGAACACGGAAGAACGGATCCTCCTCGTGCTCAGCCTCTACGACAAGATCAACCCGGAGAAGCTCACGCTCGACTCCGACTTCTTCAAGGTACTTGTGCCGGCTTCTAACCGTTTGATAACAGCGTATTTTAGGACCTCGGCCTGGACTCACTCGACTTCGTGGAGGTGATGACGGCGCTTGAGGACGAGTTCATGTTCGAGATCCCCGACGGAGACGCGGACCGCTTCAAGACGCCGCGCGATGTGTGGCGCTACATATGCGACAGGGAGGACATCTACGAGTAATACGCCCGCTGCACAACGCGTGGCAATAGCGTTGTTATATCGATTGCGTTAGGATGGACAAAGCAGAGAATAAAGAAGAACCTTGTCCCGTAGTACCGCAGTGATGGATTGTTGCTAATAGAGCTTCACCCTAAACACTCGCGGCCCTTGAGAGCGGGTCCCAAATGTTTGAGGTTGCAAAACAATCCCGTTGTTACGAAGCTTGGACCTGACATATTGTGACTTACTGACCTTCAGTTGGCTCAGTGATTAGGAGCTCGAAGTAAAGCACAAGTTTTATTACGTAAAGAAATTCAAGTAGACAACATAGTGAGAACCGATGAACACCGCATCTTCAACCTACTGCCGGTGTCCTCCTCGTTGCGGTGTTACGTCGCGCTGAAGAGCCTGCAGGCATTCGTGCAGCGGTTTCCCGAGGCGCTGGACCACCTCAGTCCAGGAGCCGATCTGAAGATCAAAGATTATATGCGCTCCTGCTTACGCGACACCTACGTCTGCTCTCAGAACTCGCTCGGCTCACACTTTTACAATCATAGTATCTTAAATCGGCTTGGCACATTCTTTCAAATGCGAGTTTTCGAATGTCAAAATACCCAAGTTTCCGGATTTTCGACCGTGATTTGCCGAAGCTCGGTCCCAGGCATGTCGGACACCAGGATAAGCCAGAAGTGCCACGCACCGCATGTAGCATCCTGTACCCACTGTAGGGCCGCTTGTAGATATCATGTGTCTGGTTTTGCTTCTGCTCCGAGCTCGTGGTCGGAACGGAAGCCCGATTTGAATGTCCCAATTTGGCTTGGTTCATACTTGAACACAAAGTCGACGATTCGGCTTCGTTCTCGGAATCGGGTGTCTGTACTGCGAAGCACAGACGTCCTGTTCCGCCAGCTTAGCGGTCTTTTGGGGACATGTGTCATTGAGCTTAGAATTACGCATAGGACTAACAAGGCCCGTAAGTAGGCCTAAGTGTTGGGGTGGGCGGCTGTGAGTGGGCAGGTCCGCGGCTTTGTCAAGGCGGAGTTATCGTTAAGCCTTAGCATAGGTGCTCCAAATATATCGGGCTGACTTTGAATGTCTCTCTGTTGGGTTTTCTTTCGTACCTCGGTCGGCTGACGGAAGCGGATCATAGCGTGGTGGCCGTGTAGTCCGCTAGCCTCGCACTGCGCACAAAGATCGTAATTAAGGCACTCAATACACTTATAGCGGACACCGATGATCGGAATCGCCGGGCACCCGTTGCATCCGGTTCCGTGGGTGGCCATCCTGGTTTGCTTGACTAAAAATTTCTAGTTACAACGGCACCGATCGATCAACCGTCAAAAGGGGCTCAACAAATCGCAAACTTGTGCAGCCTCCAATAAACTGAGTCGCTTTTTGAATGCAAAAATGACAGGACATGTCACCGGTTCAGTTATCTGCAGTAATGCCAGTGCGACTAAGGTAAGGCTGAGGACTGGGGGGGGGGCAAGAAATGAGCCAGACATGCTACGGATAAATTGGCCTAAAATCAACGGGAGCGACGATCAGGGATTCATTAGAAAGGAAACCGCTCTGGGATTAAGCGTGTCCTGAGGACTTCGTAGCCGACAAAGGAATGCAGCGGCGGCAACATTAGTCTGCGTCGGGGTGCTGCTGTAAAAATCGGATGACTGGCCGCGAAGGAGCAACGGCGCTTCGCGGATCACTTTCCGACGCAATAGCGCTGGCCGTGAGCTGACGCGATCACAGGACCGACTACCTTCCCTTCTTCGGTAAGGTGACGACGCCACGCAGGAACTCTCGAGAGTAGCAACCTCTGGACGGGAACATACAGCATCTTCAACTACTGCAATTACTCTTAGATGCCTTCCTAATAGGCCGTACTCTAGGACTGATTACGGAACGCATTTCTTCCTGCTAAGTCGCAGGAAGAAAGGTAGATTCGTTAACGTTGCGTTTTTGGCTGCGCTCGAATCATGTACCAAGTCCTCAGTTCCGGGCATATGTTGAAGAACACCTCGGTACCGTTCTTGGGTGTTTGCATTGCTGACAACGCGCTCAACCATCTGTGCGTCTCCGGGTTCATTGTCCGTGCCAAGAGCATTCGTTTTCCTTTTCAGGCTCAATGTACAAATACGCGGTATTCAAACATCATTTCCTGTGCTTTTAGGGATGTACTCGATGTCTGCTGCGAGGGACTGCAGGGCCATTGCCATTTTCATGCAGCATGTACAGGTTCCATGAAGGATACGTCCTAAAATGAATCGCGCACCGNAATTCGCTCCTCCGGTCATGCCTTTGCAAAGAGTCCAGTCCGTGCTTACTCACCGGACGTTAGAAAGAGATTCACGCCGCATAACTTGGGATGCTTACATCGACAAGGCGCTTGAAGAGGTCCTTCGTGAAGCTGCCGTCCTGCAAAGTCAGTGTTTCTAGTTCTTCTCCCTCTTGGTCGATTCGGACGTCTCGTTGCGCGCAGAACTCGACTAATGCGTCGTTCATCACGTGAAAGCTATCGCCGTCCACTGGTCCTGCACGCGAGAACGATGAGCACAGCACGCGGTTGTTGCTCAGAGCTCGAATGAACTCGCTGTTGATCTGGCACGCGCGAAGCGGACACCTGTCGACGCACAGGCGAGTCGGCGAGAAGTGCAGCACGAGTTTGTGAAACTGGGTAGGCGTCAATTGCCCTCAATGACGCTGAGAGATTCAGCAACGATGGGCGTACGAAGGACGATTGCCGCAAGTTCTGGCGTGAAGACGAGCCCTAAACAGAAGATTGTTTTCGGCTAAATACGTCATTGGAAAAAAAACTTTGACCGGTAGTTAGTGTGCAAGTGGGAAGTGAAGAAGATTCAGGACTGTCTCGTAGTGAAACCTTTCGTAATAATAGGCTACGACTATCTTCACCACAGTGAGACGACCAGTCCCGCCTGTGCCCAAATACCGTAATCGATGCGTTAAATAAACCGCATGGAATGGCGCACGTCCTCTATTTTACCAACTTGTACAGAACTGATTGTCGGTAGAATTTTCAAACATCTGTTTCAAAATACTTGCCGTTGAGGCGCAAGAAGTGGACGTAAGAGCTCCGCAGCACCTGCACGAATTGCGAGAAGAGACGGGCGATGTCCTTACTGGCCTCACGCATCTCTCGTTCCTGCCGGCGGTGAATGAAGATGAAGAAACTGGCACCCTTCGGACTGTAGATGTAGTATTTGTCGGACGCACTGAAAGCCGCACGGTAGACCTTCCGCAAGCACACCTCCCACATGCGCTCGGTGATCAGCCGAAGAAAGCGTCGACAGGTGAACTGAGCGTCGTCGAGCGTCCAGCGGTCGAGCGGTAGCAGAATGTCACGGAGAACTTCGCCCGGCACGGAGGGCAGTGCGGGTGAGACATCCTTCTGACGGCTCCAGCAGCAAGTGAGCAGTTTCATTGAGACGCACCTGAAACGCACAGTTTTATGCGACACATATAATGCACCAAAGTTCACGTCAAGTCACGTGAACCAAATGGAAAACGACAACCTTATGGAAATCGATAAACTGGAAATTCCGGATATCGCGGCGGACAATTAATCATGCGGCTTTCAGTGTTAATAGATGCGCCATTGAGAAGCGGACAGCGCTTGCTAAAAGTTGCGTCATTCTGCTGCGAGCTCACAGTTTTAGGCTATCCATGCCAACGGAACGCCAGAGTTCGCTGTACGATTTGAGTCACGGGCGGATGACTAGTGGACCCGCAAACGCTAGCCTATTACTACGAAACGGGCTAGAACCGCTAAGGACCGTCATTCGCATGTGTGTCAGCGTTTTTGAAGCAACTAACGGCGTTGTTGATTTAACAGGCTTACACCTAGATATGTTGGCCATGAAAGTTTCCGATCATTGCTCAACGGATTCAAGAATTCACTTCGGCATTTTTGCATTTTGCGACGCTGCGCTTTCTTCGATTGTACTGCTGATAAGATGGCTGCGCGAAAATATGCTTGCAACGGTACTGCTTCACCCCGTTTTATAACGAGTACAGCCCGCACCACAGCCGGGTCGTACCGCATTACGGTCAGTAACGTACCGAAATGACTGTAATAAGGTACGGCTCGCACGCTTGGGTTTTGGTTCGCGAAAACGACAGTCGAGCCGCAAAACAATAACTGAAGAAGTCCGAAAACTATGGTCCGGCACTCAACCGACGTACCGTCCGCCGTATCGTAATGGGCCTCGCTTACCGCCGTACCGTTGTACGGCAGTTCAGTTCGACCGTACCATCAGTACGGTACGGCTCCAGTATGTCCCTTATTCGTCATAAAATACCAGAAAATCGAAGCCGTACCGTCCTTCCGTACTGAACCTCCACCCGTACCTTACGCCGTACCGTACTGACGTACCACCAGTACGGTTGCCGACCTTTACCAAAAATACGCACACGAATCGTGGTACTTTACACGTCGTATTCTATGGTTAAGGCCTTTCACATACCCAAGTTGAGCACGCGTCCTGGGTTTGCGAAATAGAAGGATTGTTGAAATGCCGCTACATTGTGCTGTCAATATAATTTTGCCCTGGTTTATCGTTAATCCTGCCGCGTTAGCCGCCGTGTTGCATTTCTTTCCAGACAACTCACGATTTTATTTAGACTACTGTGAGTGGTACGACTGCGTGCGCACCGCCACCACCATGGGACGGATGCCAAAGCCGACGAGGCATACGCTAAGCAACTTCGTCCGTCCGTCAGGCGTACTACCCTGGATGAGGGGATTTAAAAGGAGGTTGGGTCATTAGCAACTCCGTCAGCGCGTACCCAGATGCTACGGGTAGTTGGGTGGAAAATACCTACTTTTCAAACTTGTAGAGCCCTACGCCATGCGTGCCATGTCAAATGAATACTGTGCTTTATTCAATATCGAAGGCACGTATTTATGAAATTTAAAAGAAACACCGAGAAATTAAAGCAATGAGAACTTAAACAGGTAAGCCTCGTGACATCTAACCGCACACAAGGCGGAGCGTCTGCTGGTTGCTGCCCTTTGCGTTTTTGATGACTATCCTGTACTTGGCCTCGTCTTTCTTCGTCGGCTTGGCTATCGTGAGCGTGTACTGAGTGCCCTCGTTGTCCTTGGCGTCCTTCTTCTGCGTGATCTTCACGCGGTCGGTGCGCCTGATCGGCTTGTCGTCCTAAAGCAAGAAGTTTGTGCTGTGTTACTGCGAACAAATGCAAATACATGGTGCTGTGGTGCCTACCTTGAACCATTCAGCCTTGAGCTCGCCTGCGCGAGGCTTGGCACGAGCCTTGATAACGATCACGTTGTCCTTCTTGATGATCTTCGGCTTCCCGTAGAACTCCGGAGCATCTAAACAACTGGGTTGTAGGCAAAACATCTTTAATAACACATAATTCTACCGCTTTTCGTCTGAATTATGTTCTTGTTTAGCTTGGACACTGATAATAAAATCATTTTCAAATATCGAATTGTCGCAGTTAAATAACCTCAAGAATCTCCCCGTTTTCCCCTCTGGATATTGGATACCGAGGTTTCGGCCGCCTACCATGCGCCGACCGCGGGCCGGTTGAAAATCCGGCCGCCGATCAGGTACTGACATGCGTAAGATACAAACCTGTAGATACAGAGCGGCACGCTCGAGCCGTTCGAGACCGGCGACTGCAGCTCGGTTTGTAGTACCCCGTCAGGCTATCCTGAAAGATTATGCGTCTCGTCAGCTTTGGCAGTAACATTCATACCTCGAGCCCTTTGAGTTCACGACGCACGCGTTGCGGTTGATTTGCCTTTGGTAAGCCTAAAGTGGGCAGTGACGAAGGTGCCGCAAGTACATGCAACAAAACTAACTTGGTCAATACGAAAGCTCCAGACCGTGTCCTCTACCACAGGGCCGCTTGGGGCATACTCTCGTTCCGCACAGAAGAGCCACGTCAAACAGGGAAACACACTACGCATTCGAGAACACCGCATACAAGGAACTTGGATCATTCCAGAACAGGACCACTAAGGAATTATCGGGCAATTCAGCCCAGCCACACATCATTTTCCGACCACAAGTGTACCCTCACGTACATTGCCATTAGGACGTAACATACGCCGTCAGCCACACGTGCCACCCAAATACTCACCTCTGTGTACGCTTCCACTCCGCCTCGAAGATGGCCATGACGGCTCTGTAGGCTGGAGTAGTCTTCTTGAGTTGAATCTGGCGAAAGGTTCCGCCGTCGATCACTTGGAACGTGACACTGTTGGTCATCGTCACTTGCTCGACTAAATTTGACCGGTCCCGACGGCAGCGATGAATCAAACGCATGGTCATCGGCTAGTAAAACAGCGCAAGAAACTGTGGGTTTAACCTGTTTCCTTAGGTGACCTTAGCTACTGCCACCTTCTTATTATGCAAGATTACAGAGGATGCTTCAAGAGACGTCTAGTCGGGCCGTATTACGGCTCAATGAACCGTTAACTCGAATGATTGTTTGGACAGGAGCCTACCGTGATTTCCCGGCTGCGTCTGCAACTCTGCCTCGACGACCGCCATCAAGGCCCTGCTCGCTGGAGAAGTCTTCTCGAGATGATACGACGGAGTCCGCGGTCGCACACTTGGAAGACAATCTCGTGAGTCATCGCAGCTTGCTTGACTAAATCTGACGGTTTTAGTAGCAGCGACGCATCAAGCGCGTGATCATCGACGCGTAAAACGGCTTAAGAAATCGGCATAATGCGTAGCGGCTTGTACGATGGCTTTGAATGCAGAAAACGTCTAGTATCCAACAGGAACGCAAAGGTCCGCCATGCGCACAGGTATTCTCATTTTAAGGATTGCCTGGCCATCAACTCTCGTTGCGCAATCTTACCGAGCATGACCATTGCGAACGATAATTAGAACTTCAAAGGGAAAAAAACGGGGTCCGTATGCAATCACTGGAAAAGATGTTGCTTATAGAATAGAAGAAATATTACTCTGAACAGAGATGAAAGCATTTTGCGCAAGGTCAGCGGTCCTAGAAGGAACCTGGTCTTGAGGGGCGAAAAGCGCATCCGGTGGGGGGCGTTTAGTGGGGCAAAATTCTATTTGTTGTGGGGCGCTTGTGGCGCTTTAGTACAAGGCGTTGTAAAGTAATGCTAACTGGAGCTGAACATGACGCCAACACAATGCCAAACCAAAGCTGCACCTGGAAGGTAAAGCATGCTGCGTGTGTGTCCAGTGAGGCACCTTTTCAAGTCGATTATTATGACTCTGACGCTAACTAAGAAGTCGTAAATTAAAATTTTTCGTATTACTCTGTCAATGGGACAGACAGGGTTCTCTCAATGCTAAGCCGTACCTTTCGGATGAACTCGGCACGCTGAGAGTAAGCACCGCAGGGCGTTGGAACGAAGAAAAGCGCGAAAAGGAACCACGTCGCCCACATGGCGCTAGTCGCTGCCGACTTCAAACGCGAAATGAAATTTTGCGGGAAACGCCGCAAAGAGCCTTGGATAGACGACGCAATCATCGTGACGCAGACGGCCATTCCCCAGCTACTCGGCCTATTCATCGGGTCAATAAGTGGATAAACAGTTGACCGGGGTAAACAAACGGCAGTTCGTCTTCGGCGGGAGCTCGGCACGCGCATTACGATGATTTACGCCAGTGCGACTATATGAAAAAGTATGATAAGAAGGCGCGAGCGAAAGGAATCTATTGAGCGGAGCTGTGGTTTGCAAGAGAAGTTGTGGTTTGGACACTATATGTCGGGGGGCAAACTTTAACCTCACCTCACCTCCTCACCAAAAATGTAAGTTGTCCGTCTAGAAACATGTCGGCCAGAAGACGTGCAAAGTGGCAATAGAACACATGAACGCAAGGGTATCCTGCTGATTACGGGAGGGGCGCATGGAGAGGCCATGAAACTAGCCAACACGCGACGGATAAACAGGCAACAGTCTAAACTGCACGAGACTGGCGGTCGGGAACTGAACAGACCGCTTTGCGCTTACGCGTGTCCCAAGGTCTTCAGGGCCGACAAAGGGGATGCAGCGCGGCCGCATCATTAGCATGCGTGGCGGGCGCTGGCATAAAGCGGGGGATGGCTGGCTGCGAAGAAGCAATAAATTAGAAGCTTTGAAATACAGCGCGTCGGGGATCACTTCCGACGCAAAAACGCTGGCCTGGAGCTGCGCACCGACTACAGCGCCGTTCTTCGTCAAGTTGACGGAGTAATGGAAGGCGTTTGACAAGCGTATCGCGAGGAAACGTAGGTGAAAGCTACCTAAGACGTTCGGAATCCGTAGAGACTGCAAATTGAAGGGACCTACGCGAACGTGCACTAGATGTGAAGGGCCAGCCACTCACGTATAGGCGCCCTTGTCATTCTTATGCGATAAATACCGTATTTTCTCGAATAATTCACCCTCGAATAATCCCCCCTTCCTCAAAAAGTGCGACGCTTAGCGGCAAATTTGCGCACCAAGTATGTACGCACTCTCAAAGAGTGTAAGTGTGCGAATGAATGCTGTCGGGTGTCTTGTCAAATGTCAGCAAGCGTGTGGAAGCGCTCGAGTGCTCCACGCTGGTTCAACAGCTGCCAACATAGCAGGGACCTTCAACACAACGCCCAAAACTGCCCAACGCCCAAAACAAGACCGTGAACGCCTAGCGAGGCAATCACCGAGGAGGCATCAGTCTCGTTCAAAGTCTGCGGTCCGACTGCGGTGCGGTCAAAGTCCGACCGCGCTGGATGAAATCGAGGACGGAATGATTCGCTGCCTCCTGCTAAAGTGGGAGTGAAGTGAATGTCGGGCGTCGATCACGGATCGATGTACCTCCGCCCCGCGCTTTCTTGGCCAGAGGCCAGCAGAGGGCAAGAAGCGAACCTCTAGGCGCGCCATTAGCATACGCGGAGCGAATGCAACAAAAAGCGTAGGATGGCGAACATCGTGAAGGCAACAAAGGTTAAAAGCTATGGGAAAGAAAGTTTGGGCCGACGCAAAAACGCTGACGGGCTGCTGCACGATCAAGCAACCTTCCCCGGCAAGGTGCACAATGAATCCCACGTGTACCCGAGTGGCAGAACCCGTGGACAAAGACGCTCGGCAATTTCTGCAGGCATAAAATCTCAGAGTGCCTTCCTAGGCTGGCTTAACACAAGGATTAGCTTCAACAAACAGCTCAGAGTAAACGACCGATAGGATGCGCAAATGCTAAAAATGCATGAAGGTGGCGCTGGCCAAGACGCGCAATGCGGAGTCGAAGCGCATCCGGAGAGAACGATCAATGAACATTGGCGGGCGGCTTGTGTCATCCGATCCTCACAAGGAAGCGGACGGCTATTGATGCGCTATTGAACCAACGACGGCACGAGCGGACATGAAGACTGTTGAAGCTTCTTTTGCTTATGCACTCGGGTTGGTTGGGATCTTGTGCACTGATCAAAAAAGGGCATAATAAACAGTCAGTGTGCATCGCACGTTCCACGGCGGAACGG
Organism: Aphelenchus avenae; assembly: GCA_020875895.1. Taxonomy (NCBI): domain Eukaryota; kingdom Metazoa; phylum Nematoda; class Chromadorea; order Rhabditida; family Aphelenchidae; genus Aphelenchus; species Aphelenchus avenae. The sequence continues at coordinate 43,952 of JNEY01000131.1, read as the reverse complement.
ACAGCTCTTCACCGTCAGGAGGCCGGGCCGGTCTAGCAGCACTCCTACTACGGCACAGCTAGAGCAGCACGACCTAGACCCATCAGCAAACATTCTTACAATATGATGGGTTCGCAACACTGATCATCCAGGGGTGTGAGGAGCAGTAAACAATACGAATTCACATAATACTTCGAAGATGCCAAAGTGGGTCGAACTTAACGAGCTTGTGAGTTGTGCATCTCAAGAAAAACACGAGGAAACAACCGACGTCTTCGCATCAAGAGGCGGTCACAATGCCGTCCTCCACAATGTGTGGCTGCCACACGAGAACCGATTGCGTTCAGATCTAAAAAGCATTCCGTCCGAGCCGCCAAGGAAGGTCGCTAATGATTCCCGTCTGATTTGGATCGGTCAGAAAAATGGCGGCACTTCACGCAACACGGATCAGCCGCCACCTTCAACGCTTGCGGCAGTGGCGACTTTGATGGCCATCACCGCGATGGATGGATCAATCAATACGCATTGCCGCTAAGCAGTGCATTTACGCGACAGCTGCTTCTGCGCACCGAGCCCACGCATACGAAATGAACCACGCTGTTACATTATGCTCATTTCGAAGCAGCCCAATTTCGCGTGCAAAAATCAGACCCGACAGTTGTTAAGCCGTTTCAGCAAATGGAGCTGAAAAGGTTAACGAGGCCAGTGTCGATAATCGGACAAGTTGCCGGCGTTTTTCAAACCAAGTGTGCGCTTCTTGGGTAAAACCTATGTAACTCACAAACCCTTGGTTGGGATTCTTTTGTTTCTAGAGGTAGTCCGCAAGAGTTTGTGGCACGGTTGGGCGTCAAAGTATTCGTTGCAAGCCATATTTTACGCGGTAAACTGACAGTTACTTGTTAGCCGCTGCAAAAAAGATGTTTGTACTGTGGTAGAGCTTACAATCATCCCATAGTGACGCATATCTTACCGACTCTCAGTACAGGAAGCTGACGAAGTATGCTTGTTAACGGCACAAGCCACCCGCAGTAGGCGAAAACTGCGAAAGTTCGTTCATATTTCGAAAATCCCAGCAATATACAAGGCCAAAAAGTCGATTTCGTTTATTCCCTTTCTTGAAGTTATTCCTGGTTTGTAGCAAGCAACAGGAAGTGATGCGAGCATTGGAAGCAATACAGGTAAGTGACACCTTCAAGTAAGCCCAAGTGCCCAGACTAACACCATGACTCGTAAATACAGACGTCTTTTGCTGCCTTGGGGTCAGTGGAATAAAGCGTACAACGGCCACCACTAGTCTCACATGGTTTTTATTGAGCAAGGCAGAATAGTGAGTAGGCGACAATGCAGCAAATAACAAAAGTAGGCGGCTACGCATGAAAGCTATACAAACCAAATAAACTTAGAGCTTGCGATGCACGTTTCGAACGTGGCGACTGACGTTACGCTTGTGCGCCGATCGGAATGGGCACTGCGGGCATTTGTGCGGCCTCTCACCGGTGTGCGTCCGAAGGTGCGTATCCAGGTCGCTCTTCTGCACCCCTCGGAAGCCGCAGTTTCGGTAGTGGCACGCATGCGGCTTCTCTCCTGTGTGTGAACGGAGGTGCGTGGCGAGATTGCCCTTCTGAGCCGCTCGATAACCGCATTCCGCGCATCGAAACGGCTTGGAACCCGTATGCGTTCGCACGTGGTTGTCCAAGCAGTAATTACGCGGTGTACTGTAGTCGCAATAGGGGCACGAGTGGGGCGGTGCTCGGCGCTGCTCAGCTGCCTGAAAAGCGCTGCTCAGCTGCCTGAAAAGCGCGTACTGTTCGTGGCTGTTAGTCACGCTGAACCAGGGCTGGGCGGACTGCGGTACCAGACGCCACAAACATACGATTCCATAGCGGCGACTATGACTACGTATTTCCAGCGTTATGACTAAGTATTATTTCAAGAAAAAACTTACACCCTTCTTGCTTGATTGCTTGCGGTCCTGGCTCAAGGGGCGCGGCGCTGGACGCTGCTCGTCTGCCTGAAAAGCGCAAAAAGTGATTTCAACATGCCGCTTTAATGCTCGTTGCAGATAGTCAAATTAAACCAGGGATGGGCGGATTGCGGTACCAGTCATTGTTCTCGCAGGTTTTTTATGTTTGTTCTGATATGTCAAATTTTCCTCCGTTTATATAATTTTTTTAGCTTGATTTCAGCTTTTTTACAAATTCTCTATCTCAGCTCACAAAATAAAAATTTCTTGTGCGGTGAAGTTTTCAAGCAGAAAAATTTTTTACAAATAACTCTCTGTCTTAGCCTGCAGTGGACTAAAGACAAATTTCTTTTAGAAATCAGATTAACGAAAAACACCGGCTTTCGTCTTCGGCAGTCAATTACGCACCCTCAGGTCACCGCAGGAACCGTTTCTGAACTAGCTCATGGTTTTCAAAAAGCGCCCAGCCCTGATTTAGTCGGTACAGTTTAAGTTGTATAGTTAACGTATCTCCGATTCTTCGTCCTCCTCCAGGCATTCCTCGTCCGACGGCGTGTCGCTCTCCCTCACCTCCTCCAGCTGTGTTTCGGCCGACGACGTGTCGCTCTCCCTTCGCTGGCAGGGTTCCGATACTTCGACATTCTGGACGCTTTTTGCATCTACTGGCTCAGTCTGACTGCCAACGGCGTTGTTTGCAACGTTCCTCGTAGCGTCGGCGACTTCGGCAGTCTGAAGAGTTAGCAATCAAATTGAAATGTTTATCAACTTCTAGTGTAGTTCAGTTTTCCAGAAAAAATCGGACTCACTCAGTCCTTTGCGGCGTACGCGGTTAAGCTAAGCAATGGGACCACGACGCGCAGTTTCAAAATGATTACTAAACAGTCGAAGGTAGCACTAAGTGTTCCTAAACCCACCACTCAGAGTTTTCTTTGGTCTAGGCACTCGATCTAAGCTTGAAGTCGACGGTGATACCCAGGACTAGAGATACCACACGTACCGTAAAGCCGTGTTGACCGACCACACTTGTACCCTAGCCGTACACGAAGTATCCCCTGCCGTAACGTAGCCGTACTCGTATTTTACGTCCCGTAACAGTATATACGGCAGCGGGACGTAGAAGATCTGAAAGTACAGTCGTGCTGCCGGACCGGACCCATACCGTAGCGGTAACCTTTTTTACGGCTATGGTTACCTACGGCTCGTAATACGGTACGGGTTCCTGCCCAGGACTAGTCACTCGGTCCGTTCGCCTAGTCATTTTGTCTTTCATACCTCTTTCGGCACGCGACCAAAGCGGAGCATGACGTGATGGTCGTGAAGGCCACGCGCCTCGCACTTCGCGCACAAATCGTAGTCTTCACACAGCGCGCATTTAAAGCGGACACCGGTGATTGGCTTCATCGCACACCCGTCGCACTGCGCCGCGTGGGTCCGGTTCGCATTGCGCACTGTGTTGTCTAAACGGAGTGGTATAAGATTCGAAACTTGCGGCTTGGGCTGTACTGAATCGGCGACCCGTCTGGCCTGGCTTATTCTCTGCTTCTAAACCTCTGCCGTGTCTTAGGACCGGTCGTGTAGGTAACTTAAATGAAGGCTTAGCTTAAGCAAATCGTCGGAAACCCCTAGGATTTGACTAGGACTAGACTTGAAAGGCTACTGGCTGACTATTAGGCCATGCGTGCGTCGTCGGCTATGGGTTTGTATTGTCGCTGGCATCAGGAAACATTCCGGAATCGCGCCGGTCGCCAGGTTTGCAGCCCTGCTTTAATGATACTAGGCCTAACGTTGGTGATCAAAATACGCTGGGGCTTCGGGTGAGAATCAGAGTTTGCATTAAGGCCTCAGACTATCGATGGTATAGGCTCAAATGAAACTTAGGCTAGTACTATAATTTGTAAATGAAAGTTCAGTTATAACTAAAGGTATGCCGCCGTGCGTTTCCCGTATCCACGACACGGGGAGGGGGTCAGCACGGCACTTCGCGTGGTATGGTTTGGCATAATGCGGCACGGTGCGTGGCACGGTAAAAAAAGAGGACGTAATGAGCTCGGCACGGGGATGTCCAGAACATCTCTGATGCTAACTCACGGCTTAAATCTCCCTCCTAGACTGCAAGTGATATGCATCGGGTGAAATCTAGTTAAGACGTTAGCGTGCACTTAAAGACTTTTGTTCGGGCGTACCATGATTTCCCGGCTCCGCCTGAAGCTCCGCGTCGAAGAAGGCCATGATAACCCTGTAGGACGGAGAAGTTTTCTTGAGTTGAATCTGGCGAACGATTCCGCCGTCGCACACTTGGAACACGACGCTGCTGGCCATCGTGGTTTGCTAGGCTAAATCTATGTAGTCACTAGTATCGTTCGATGCATCGCGTGATAACATTTCACGTAACATAGAGCAAAAAATCACAAAAATTTGCGGTACGGCCTAGACTGAATAGACGTGAACGCAGAGACTGTCACGCGCAAAGGTTCGTTTTAAGGAGTCTACATGTCACCTCCGCTGTCCTGACACCCAGCAGATTTAAAATTCTGTTAAAAATTGGATCATAAACTTCTGCTTTCCTCTCGCCAGATAAACTCTAGCCGATGTGAAAAAGAAAATAATTAGAATTTCGAAAGGGAGAGATCCCCTAACTGGTCCGCCAGTGAGGCTTCGGTAGCGGACACACACTATTAACAGTTTGACATAAATATTGGTCGATTAGGGCCCAACGCTCCGCCGAAAGCCTCTCAAAAAATTATTGAGACGGGCGAATAGACGGAAAGAACTGCGTGTGGAAGAGAACTATCAGGTCACGGAGCTAAGCCTACTGATGCCGAGGGCCAGAGATTCAAGAAACTTCAGTTGACCAGATGCAGACCTGAAGGGCGCCCAGGCAAGCCACATTCAAAAGGACCGGACGTAGCTCAAGGCGGGAGGTCACTGACTATGACTGAGCGTCCACAAATACGCGCACTCGGTCTCCCGCCAAAGTGACACTTCTTCCTTGCTACGAATGCCATCGGCTAGCCCGGAGGGATGCGACAATTGCACTTGAAGTTGACAAGGTCAAAAACATTTGCAGTTGAGCGCATCATGCTCTGTGGCTGATTACGGAGATTTCAATGGAGTCGGAACTATCCCGCTAGTTTTAATTATTTTAACACTTAAGACTCGGAGAAAACTGAACACTTTGTTCCGATGTTTCTTCCGCGGGCAGTCTAACAAGGACAGCGGCACCCGACTACTACTACATGTTCGACATCCCCGACGGAGACGCGGACGGCTTCAACTGTCTGTGACAGGCAGGCCATCTAGGAATAAATGTCCGCTTTTCAACGCGTGACTCGTTGTTGTATCGCTTGAGCTAGGATAGCCAAATAAGAAAGTAAAGGAAATATTTGTGCCTCCGTACTGCAAGTGATAAATGAAGACATGAAAAGTAATTGTTCACCTAGAAAGATGTCGACTGGACGAGGGTCAAAGTGGAAAAACGCATGTACGCAGAGGGTTTCTACATTCTTACAGGTACCGTTATGGTGAGCCTAGAGTGGTGTGGGAAAAAATTAGCCAAGCGTGCAACGGATAGTCCGCGGGAGTAACGGTCAGGAAATCGACTTGCCCGCCACCGCTCTTCTCTTACGCATCCGAGCTTTCGGGTGACGACAAAGGAATCAGCCGCCGCAGCAATAGCCTGCGTGGCGGGCACGAGGCACTTTCCGACGCAGCAAAACTTGCCGTGAGCCGGCATGAACACAGGACCGACTACGTCACCTTTCCCGGTAAGGTTACGGATCAACGCAGGAATTACGGAGAGGAACACCTCTACTACGAAAAAAATCGTTCACTTTCATGAGTCTTAGAGACCCTTTGTAAGCTGGTCAAACTCAAATGACTGATTACGAAATGAGAAAGCAAAATCTTAAGGAAATTAAATTCGCTAACATTGCGTTTTTTCTGCGGTCACTAAATCATAGGCAGAAGCACCAAGTTGAGAGTGCACAGACGATGTAGTCGGCAGCAGATTTGATCGGGCATATGATGGAGAACAGTTTGATCCTTCCGGGTAGTGGTTGCTCTGCATGACAATCAGCATAGCGGACTGTGCGTCATTAACTGTTCTCGTTATGTTCTTGCCACAAGAGCGTTCTGTTGCAAAAGAGTCTTTACCAGTGCAAGAATGCCTGCTGCGAAACGACGGCAGAGGTCAGGAAGCAGTTGCAGTATGGTTGTTCGTTCGTTTTTTTTTAGCTTCATGCGCAGGTTTTGCCGTTCGGGTTACTATTTATCGCTACGAACGAGACAATGTGCCCGAGTGTCCTCCGTTTATTTACATTTTATTGCATCGCCTCCAATCGAGGCACGAGCAAGACGTGCCGGCGATTTCTCTACTTGGTCGCCGGCCAGCAGTTGGTCTTGGATGCGCTTGCAGATCCGAGTAAGGATTGTTCTAGGGTCTCATAATATAAGCCAAAGAACGGGCCAAGTTCCTGGCAGAATACCAATTGCGTCCAATGGCTAAGTGGTAGACGAGAGACGAGAGCCTCAAACAGATGAAGTCGTTAAATCGCACTTTTATTCGTGGATTGCGAGGTTATTCCAGCACATGAACAGGTAAACTCAACTAACATTGACATCTATTCGTTCAACTAGTAAAACTGGCTGCTATCGTGCCGAGCATGGATCAATATGAGCATTTCGTCCTCCAGCACAATCTGCAGGCGCATTGCGGTGACAGCTCCATGCCGATTGCAGGGGAAGTTGTAGATGCGGCGCTGCCACTGCGCCGTGCGGTACGTTAGGTACTGCGCGTAGTCACGAAGCTCTTCGTCCTCGACGCACGACGGGGACAAGGTGATTTGGAGCGGCCGCGTGCGAATGGACACGGTGCTTGCCTGAATGGAACATGTAGCACGCGTGGTACGTTTCGACTACTCGACTTTTGGTTGAACCAAACCGGCAGAGGTCAAAGGACTGTCGCAAAAGGTGGCTCCCAAGTTACCAACTCAGTCCTCACATTTGCCTTCGCAAATGAAACCCTTTTTAACCTTCACCAAGTGGACGAAAGGAAATACGGTGGGCGTAATATTGTATTGTTGCCAGTGCGGCACACATAACATCGGATGCTTACCTCGACGAGACGCTTGAAGAGGTCCTTTGTAAAATTGCCGTTGTGCAAAGTCAGTTCTTCTAGTCGCTCCATCTCTTGGTCGGTATGGACGTCTTGGTGCACACAGAACTCGACTATTGCGTCGTCCGTCACGAAGAAGCTGGCACCGTCCACTGGCCCTACTTCCCTGAACCATATGCGCAGCACGTTGGACAGCGTTCGGAGGAACTCGTCGGAAAGTTGACTCGCGCGAAGGCGGCATCTATTGAGGCTCAGGTACGTCGGCGAGAAGTGAAGCACGAGTTTGTGAAAAAGAGTAGACGTCAGTGCGGCACAGCTGCCGTCGTTGAGGTGGAGAAATTTGGTAACGATGGGCGTACGAAGGACGAGCGCCGCAAGTTCAGGCGTGAAGACGAGCCCTAAATCAAGCTGGGCGTTGGCTGGAAATATGTCAGTGGAAAAGATAACGTGAACGTGGGCTGACAGTTAGCGAGTAATTAGTGCCTAATCATGTTCCTTCGGTAAGCCGTTCATTAGATGACTCACTATCACCGCGAAACATTTAAGCCGGTTTCAGTTTGTTCGTAGGGATACACTAAGGATGGCACGAAACGGCGAAACTTGAGTTCAGTAAACCTACCATTGAGATCCAAGGAGTCGACGTGCGAGCTATGCAGCGCTTGCATGAATTCCGAGAACCGAGGAGCGACGTCCATGCGGGCCTTGCGAACGTAACGCGCCGGACAATCGTAACCAATGTACGCTCCGCCCGCGCTAACCCCATAGAATGTCGCATGGAAGCTCGCATCCTCGATCCGCCGCAGGCATATGTCCGACATGCGCTCGGTGATCAGCCGCAGAAAGCGTCGGCAGGCGAACTGGACGGCATCGAGCGTCCAACGGTCCAGCGGTAGCATGATGTCCTGGAAAACTTCGCCCGGCACGGATGGCAGTGCGGGTGAGACATCTTTCTGCGGACGCCAGCAGCATGTGAACAGTTTCATTGCGACAGACGCCTGAAATACAGCATTTTATTTGACTGGTTAACGCACCAAAGTCTACGCTTAACACCGAAGCTTACGCTAAGTAAAGTGATCTAGGCAAAAAACGACAGTGGAATAGCGGCTAAAATAAACCTGAAAATTTCGGATTTCATCTGGGGAACACCATCGTGTGACTTTCAGGAACAGACACGCACTAAATGCGCCAGAGGGACGTGAACAGCGTTTGCTAAACGGTTGCGTCAGTGTTCAGCGAGTTGGCGGCTTTGGCTTGCAGTACAAGCGCACGGAACGCCAGGCGTCCCTGTACGGGATTCCGTTCGGGTCGCTGGCTGGCTGCTTCCGTCGCAAACGCTGAATGATAACTGCGGGACCGGTTAGAAGCGTTAAAGAACGGTCATACATTCAAGTGGCAATTTATTGTTGAAAATCACAGTCGGCGTTGGTACTGCTTGGGCATGAACTATGTTGACCAAATCTTCCATTGGTAGAGCCGTTGACGATACGAACTGTTGCATCCGGTAAGACGAGCATTCGTGAAAACAAACAAAATAGAAGTATCGAGTCATCCCAGTATTCAGTCTGGAGCAGACATTTCCTGGTACCCACTTTGACCCTTGTTGCCTGCGACGTCATCGGTCCGCCATCAGTATGCACTAGAGTTCGGCGCCCGTACCAAAGTACGGGCCAAACCCGTACCCGTACCCGCATTATACGGCACGGGAGGGCCCACCACGGGTACGGCAAGCGTGCCAAAAACAAGCCGTATTTTGCAAGTCCGTGTTTTATGCCGTGTTAGTGTACACGGCTCGGCATTCTTGGGTCCACCACGGGTACGGTTACGGCACGGGTGAGTCTACCACGCCTTAGCATTTTAGTGCTAAGGATTTTAGTGCTAACGTATTCTAGTGCTAATAGATTTAGTGCTAAGATTTTAGTGCTGATGCCATTAGTGCTAAGACTCTAGTGCTAAAGGTCCAGTAGAGTGCCAAACCATGCATTTATTGCCTAATTTTACTGCCAGCACATGATACAGTGCCCTTCTAACGGGCTAATAAGCCTAAATAGGCGCAGAAAGAGCGGCAATGACATGTGGGTCGTTGAAAACGGAGTCGTCGTTGAAGTCGTCGTTGCTGCCGCTAGGCTGTGGCAGAGGCAGGGCGGGGTCGCAAAAGTCGATACGCAGCACGTCATAGGGCCGGTTGCTGAGCCTCATGCCTTGGCCCCCGTTCTGGCGCACAAACTGCACTTCACGAAGGACGACGTCGATATATGACCCGTCGTGCCTTTTCCTAAAAAAACAGCGTTGAAAGTACATGTCTTGTACAGAGGACAACGTACTTGCGCAGATCAAGGTCGTGCTTCGCCTCTGCCGCTTCCGAAACCCACTTGAACACGACGTATGCAAACTGCGGCTTGTACAGCAAGACCTTGTCGACCTGGCCATACGGCTCAAAAAGCGCCCGAAGCTAAAGCAATTCCTGGGCAAAGCAATGAAGGGCAATTCTTACCTGTTGCTCAGTTGCACTGCCACGAAGCCGATAGACGTGGAGGACCTTGCTCGGCGGCCCATCGGACTGGCGACGTTTCTGAGAACTGTAGAACTCCTCGCCTTGTCGCCGAGGACGCGGGGCGCGGCTCTTTGCAGCCTCTCCTCCAAAGTACGTTTTTACCGGTTTCGGAGCGGCCTTGTCCATACTGCCTAAGCTTAGTTGACCATGTCGAAAGCCTAAGGTGTAAAAAAGATCATAGGCTTTCCGGCACAAGCCAGTGGTTTGCCAAAGCCGTGGTTAAACGAGTTTACTTTGCACGGCCTTTAGCCTTGAAACCGAAAAGAAGGCACCAAAATGGCAATAAAGCCCAAGACGCAAAAGACAAAGAAACGAAAAAGTAGGTGAATACACAGCCAAGCGAAGCCAACGGCCGGCTAATCGGAGTCGATGGTGAAGATGTCATCGTCCAGGGTGAGGTCGACGACTTCCACTTCCTTCTTCTCGCCCTTGGGCTGTCCGGCCGGGGAGGCAGGCATTGCAGGAAGCGAGCCGTCCTCGTCCTCCAGCTTGATCATCTTGTAGCGCTGCGAGGTGGAGGCCTTTGGAGAGTTGTCCGCCTTGGCCTCGCGCTTGCGCACAGACTGCAGTCCCGAGCCCGACGGCGCACCCGGATCCGGCGTGGTCTTCTTGCGACCGAAAGCCCACTCCTCGAAAGTCTTCAGGCGCGCCGGCTTGTCGAAGGACAAATTGCGGACAGCCCTACGACGACCGGCGCCGCGTCCAGCAGTGCGCGGGTTAGGGCCTAAAGACAGGAAGTTATCTGAGTAGCGTTAACTTTCATATAGCCCGCATGAACGAAACGTACTTTCGCCCGGCGAGCGATGTGCCTTGGCCTTCAGCTCCTGCGCCAAAGAGTCGTCAGACAGCGCCTCCGACTTGACGGAGGCTTTGTGAGTGTGATTGGAAACGTCGTCCGAATCACTCGAGCCGCTGCCCTCAGTCTTCGGCGTCTTGAACGTCTCGTCAGCCGCGGCCCACTCCTTGCGAATCGCAGCGCGTGCTAAAAAGGCTTGCGCTAGTGTGGACGCCGAGACAAGAAGCATACCCTCAGGGTTTGTGCCGGGACGGCCCTCCTTGTCGACCACGTCCGCCCAGAGGCTGTCGTCAGACGAAATGTGGTCCAAGTGAGCGTCGTCCGCGTACTCGGAGCCGTCGCCCTCATCACGCCAGTCCTTCGAAGGAGTAGTCACGTCGGTAGCGTCCGCGCGCGAGCTGGAAGTCTCGGACTTGCTGTTCGAAGTAGGCTTCGCCGGAGACGGGCCCGGGGACCACTGAGCATCCACCTTGCCACGGTAGTAAAGCCTTTCAAACTCGCCGACGGCTTCCGGGCAAGTGCACTGGTTCGCACGGCGATGCCTAAGGGGAGTATGTCCGTATGTAAGCCATCATGACACAAGCACCATTGGGACTTACTGAATGCGTCCGTCCTTGAACTCGATGCGGAACATAAGCCGGAAGCGTCCGCCTTCGGGCACAAGCTCGGCAGCCGTAATGCGCCGAACGTCGCCATCGTAGACGTGCTCGTTGTCCGCCATTGCCTAGCTAAAACAAGAGCCCAAAATGACCGATACATAGCGTGAATCAAGAGAAGTCCATTGGCCATGAGCCTATGGTAGCACATTAGCACAAAGCAGCAGCCAGCCTTTATTCACATCAAAACTACGTTGACGTAAGCCAAGGCCAGTGTGCCATAAACAGACTGCAGGATCTTTCTGCCTAAGGCAAGACTGCCCGAGCGTAGTAGGTAGACGGAACACCAAATTAAAGTCGAAAGGGATAAATGGCAAAAAGTAGCCTTAAAAGGGATAAATGGCAAAAGTAGCCTTAAAAGGGGAATGGGCAATGGTATTTGGCAAGAGCAAAAGACTAAATGGCAAATGTGCCTACGTGACAATGACATAACCGGAGCCAGGTAAAAGGAAGTAGTCGTAAGAGCGAAAAGGAAGGGAGTAACAAAGAAAAAAGGGGGAGACCAAAACACAGCCTAGAGGGACCATAGGTAGGCCAAGAAAGAGCTAATTGCTGTAACGGAAGCGAAACGCCGACGGACCGCCTTGAGACAATGCCGCACGTTTGGGATTCTGCCGCCGCACGCCGTTGTTTGGTGCCATTCTGCCGTTAAGAGCAAGCTGGCTGCCACCCGGCAGGCCGGCGTCGTCTTCCGCCAGAGCCGCTGCGTTGTTAGAGACGTGAGCTGGGTGTCGCGCCTGCACCTGGACAGCCTGAGCCACTACGCCGCTAAGCTCCACGGGTTGTTGAGCTTGAGCATGCATCATCGGTTGAGCCGCCGTCGCACTTGGCTGTTGCTCTACGGCAGGTGGAGCATGGCGATCGTTTGCGTCGGCCGCTGCAGCATGTTGGGCAGGCTCGCCTTGCTCCTCGTTTCATCAGAGCTGCCGTCTAGAGCCGGATGAGACTCGTTGAGCGGAATGTCGTCGTCCTCCGCGTCATCGCCACCGCCACCATCGGGATCATCGTCGGCGGGTGCCGGCGGATGCGGGCCTGCACCGTCGTCTTCTGCCGCAGCCTCGCCAAAGTCGGCCTGGACCAGATGGTTCTGCATGCACTTCAAGTAGCGCAAGACTTCTCCGGCCGGGCTGTAGTCGGTGCGATACTTGCGTGCAATAGCCAGGATGTGCTTGTCCGAAGCCATGTAGGCAGGAACTCGACGACGGCGGAGAGGGTTGCCCGGGAGAGCCGTATGCCTAAACGGACGAATTAAGCTAACGGGAGGAGACGGACTGGTTACCGAACAAGCCTCTGACGGTTCTTGTCCTCGTCGTTTTGCAGCTGTGTGATGAACTTGTCCAACGCCGGGTGAGCCGTGGTGAACGTGTTGTTGAACTCCATGTGCCAGCCTTCGACGGCGTTGTTGGTGCGGTGCAGCTCCTGCAGAATCGCCTGGAAGCAGTTCCACATCGTGGGCCGGAAGCGCGGCTCGGTGAGGTTGCCCGCGGCGTTCTCCCTGAGGACGTACGTCTTTTTGAAGTACTCGAAGAAGCCTAAATCGTCTAGCCGGTGAACCACCACAACAGACGATCTTACGGGCCAAGGCGCCGTTGTACTCAATCGGAATCTCGGCCGTCTCGTCGAGCATCACGTTCAGCTCTGTGACGATTGCCTCGCAAGCGTCCGGAACGTCTTCGACAGGCACGGTCGCCAGGGCGCCAAAGCATCGCAGAAGGATTCGAGCCTTCTTCACGGTCTTGTAAAGGACGGACAAGCCGAGTTCCTGAATTTTGCGCCAGATAGCCTGGGCAAAATGAAACAGGCAAAGGCGAATCATGCTGTCCGGAAACACTGCCTTTATCGCCAGTATTGCGGCGAGCTCGAAGTCTAAAAGGCCACATTGGAACCATCTATCAGTGCCACCAGTTACCGTGCATAAAGGTAGACGGAGCGACGCCTTGAAGATTGCCGTAGCGGACCAAAGCCCTTAGCGCGCGAGTGTACGTAGCCTCGGTCCGGTTCTGCAGCAACATGTAGGCGCCTGGCACTGACGAGGAGCCGATGTTCGCGTGGACTGTGTAGAGAGAGTCGAATAGCCTGGGTGTGCACCAGAAGGTCCCATCGGCCGACCAATGGTCCCTCAGCCTGAGCTGCTCCAAGCCTTGCGCCGACGCAAAGATGAAGATCACCGACTCGCCGGGCTCATGCAGACGGGAGTCGTAGAGCAGGAAGCGCAAGCCTGTAGCCGTCTTGGTGAATACGTCCGGAAAGACGATTTCCGCCAACGGACGGTTCAGCTGCTTGGAGCCGTCAAGCCGCTTTGCGCGGTTTGCGACGCGCAGCAGGTTGTTACGGTCGACAGCCACAGCCACCTCGTCTTCGACGCCGAGCATAAGTTCGTCAACGATGGCAGCCGCGCCGGTTTGCTTTCGCTCCGTTGCCAACTTTCGAGCCTGTTCCTGACCGTGACGTCAACTGAGCCTTCGGCAGACTTGCCGGACGCCTTGCAGCCTTCGTTCGACTTAACGCAGCGCCAGTAAGTGACGTTGTTGGCTGTGCGCCTGTGGACGTAGGTGAACCCGCCGATGATGACAGCCGGATTGTTCCGATAAGTTGTCAGATGCTCACTGGCCTGTGGCGCCGGAGCAGCAGCATGAGCTTGTTGACCTGCCTAAATGCCTACGCGTAAGACTTAGGGTTTGCTAGTGCATTTACCTAGTACGCTAGTATATGGGCAGCTAGCTTACCTGCTGTGCCTGATGATCGCCTAAGTCTGCCCCGTGCCCAGCACCGTCCGCCATTAGCTGCCTGCAAAGTACATAAAAGTGCTGTGGGCGAACAGCCAGTAGTACTATATGAGGAAAAGTTTTGGCTACTCAGCCATTTAAGCCACTTGTAGATGTAGACAGAATATGTAGAGTTTATTGGACCAAAAGCCTGAGCCTGAAAACGCAAAAGAAAGAAGACCGCATAAAATAACAAGTGAAATACAATAAAGTCGAAAGCCTTGATGGCTGTGCCGAGCCGTTGCCGACGCCGCGATCTAGTCCTCGTCGCTGCCTGAGCCGTGGTCGCCGGCGAGGTCAGGCGCGTACTTGGTGTTGTTGCAGAATGTGAAGTGCAGCAGCCTGCGAACGCCTCGTCGCTCGTCCATCGGCGTCAAGGCCCAGTCGCTAAAGCCAAAGGTTAACACTGGGTTAACAATGAAATGAAATCAGAGCCTAATTTGTAGTTCAAAAGCCTTACCTGACACTGTCCCAGCGGAAACGGCACTCCTCCGCCTTGTCCAAGTCGGCGAATGTGACCCAGCCGTAATAGTGCGTTTTGCCGTCGCCGTAGGTCGAATCGCCGAAGCCCGTGCGCACGGTCTCGATGCGGTCGTAGCCGAGCTGCTGGATGAACTGCCTGAGCCTCGCTGCGTCAACTTCCGGCCGCAGCCGACCGACCCACAGCGTGCGGTTCGGATATTCGCCGCGCTTCTTCTTGGCGGTGCGCCTAGCCTGAGCCTAAAATAAACGGATAAATACGTGCGCAAGGCCGAGCGTAAAACAAACAAAATAAAAGCTACATTAAACTCTAGGCCTACCTGATTGCCTGAGCCAAGAGCCGGTGAGGTGGTCGGGCGACGGCCCGTGGCAGCTGCAGTCCTTTCGCCGAACTCAAATCCACGAGCCGCGGAGGCACGTCGCCTATCGGTCCCGATTCCTAAAGTAACAAAATATTGCTGTGACAAGCCTTGCATTTTACAAGTTATTCGATCGGTGCCTACAACTCACGTTTAAGCCGGGAAGCGGCGTGGACGCGACCGGAGGAGTGAACTCGAAGAAGTTGGCTAGCCCGGAAGTGCTAGCAGCTGCCACCGCCGGTGTTGCTTCGGCGCGAGACACGGAGCCTTGAGCCGATGAAGAAGCCCTCGCGGTTGCGGCCAACGAGCTGCGCGACGAGACCACGCTGCGCGAGCCTAAAGCAAGGTTTCAATGAGGCATGTGTACAAGCCTATAAAATGTACCTGACAGCTCGGGCTCGTACTGCCTTGAGCCGCTGGGAGCCATTTGCAGGAACGAGGCCGAAGTAGTTGTCGAGGCCGAAGCCGGGCGTCCAACAACCTCGAAGGACGAAGCCACTAAAACACGCGCACATAAGTGTTTAAGTGGGTACACAAACTTACTT
Organism: Aphelenchus avenae; assembly: GCA_020875895.1. Lineage (NCBI taxonomy): Eukaryota > Metazoa > Nematoda > Chromadorea > Rhabditida > Aphelenchidae > Aphelenchus > Aphelenchus avenae. The sequence goes on along the minus strand of JNEY01000131.1, from coordinate 28,745 downwards.
GTCGAGTTGCGAGACGAGGCCTCGTACGAATCCTCGAGAAAGCGGGAGGCTTCGATGGCCGCGTCCTCACGCTTTCGCCAGTGCTTCATTGCCGCCTTGCATGCCGCTACCACTGCTGCTAGCGCCGGCTCGTCTAAAATTCTCTGTGTTCAAAATAGTTATAGGTCCAGGTCACGCCTTTTGCCTAAAGTCGTGCAGACAGAACTTACCGTCGGCTCCGTCCGCCACCATGTCGGTCAGCCGCTCCGTTGAGCTCACGACAGCCCTTGCAGCCTGGACTTGGCGCCGGAGGATGGCGTCGTACGTCGCCGTCGCGCACGCCGAGTCGTAGAGCCTCTGAGCCTCCTCGACTTTGCGCCGCCGCCGCTCCAGCTCAGGACCATAATCCGCATCTAAAGCAGTCTATGAGCAATTGTAAGAACAGTAGTTAACGTGGCCTAATTAACCAAAGAAAAGATTCACTTACCGTCCTCGCTCAGGCCAAAATCCTCCGCCCATCGAAGCTGTCTCACGGCCTCGTTGAGCTTTGCCTTCGCGCGAGCCGCGTCAAGGCCCCCGGTCGCCGGGATGTCCGTCGCCTCCAGGAAGACCTTGGCCTCGATGGCATCCATCAGAATGCGCAGCCCTTTGACACGCTCGCCGAGAGCCTTGACCGACGACGCGCCTAAACAACTAAATCAGTGAGAGGGCAAACAAGATAAAGCAATACAATGAGCAGACTTAGCCGTTTTTGTAATAAATTCGCAGCACTTACCTTGAGCCGAAGCGGAAAGGAGAAGCTGGCCTTGAGCAGCCTTGTACTCCTCCTTGGCCAAGCCATATTGCCGCGTCACCTTCTGCTGCAGCCGGTAGAGCCTCGACTCGCTGAACGCCGATAGCCGAAGGCCGTTGTAGTCGACGAAGCCGGAATACATTGCGAAGAACCGTTGCGTTGCCTAAAAAGAGAGAGATTATACGTGCCATAATGCCTCAAAGTCAAGCTATCACACAACGTTTATGCTGAAAAATTTGCCTAGACATTATTGTACGACTGCAAAAATGTAACGAGTTGCCGTGCCCAAGTCTAAAAGGGCCATAAGTTGCCTACCGAGAAAACTGCTCGAAGTAAAAAACCCAGCCCAGGCCAGCCCTATTTATGCGCACAAACGCTAGGAGAACGCGTCCGACGGACGCGTTCTCTTAGCGTTTTCTCAGGGAAAATGACCTCCGGCTTGCTGCGTATCACGAGCCCAGTGGGCCGGCGGGCCCTCGAACGTTCGTTGGAAGCGCTTGCGGGCGCTTCCAGCGAACGCTTGCTGGGTCGCGGGGTCACCGGCTGTGTGCTTATCAGCGAGTTCTCAGCCGCTGCCCAGTGGGAATTCAAAAAGCGACGCCGACGATGCTCAGAGAGCACCGTATTTTGGCGCGCTTTCGGGCGCCAGTTCAAATGAAGCCCGCAAATGCATAGGCCGAGGCGGAAAGATGCATTTAGCGTCGAATTAATAACAAAAAGCTAATTTAGCACTAAGGTCTTAGCACTAAAATTTTAGCACTAAAATCTTAGCACTAAACGCATTAGCACTAGAGTCTTAGCAGTAGAATCTTAGCACTAATGGCCGTTAATTCAGAATTAGCACTAGAGTCTTAGCACTAATGGCATTAGCACTAAAATCTTAGCACTAAATCTATTAGCACTAGAATACGTTAGCACTGAAATCGTTAGCACTAAAGTCTTAGCACTAAATGCATTAGCACTAAAGTCTTAGCACTAAAGTCTTAGCACTAATGGCATTAGCACTAATGGCATTAGCACTAAATACATTAGAGCGATTTTAGCACTAAAGTCTTAGCACTAATGGCATTAGCACTAAATTAATTAGCACTAGAATCTGCACACGGTGGGAGCCCAGTACGTCAGTACGGTACGGCTTAGGTTTTCTCGTTACTTTTTAACGAGTACGGGCCGTGCTGAGGCCGTACTGAGCATGGTAGGGAGTTCGGTACGGATGTATCAGTACGGTGCAGCAGGGCCGTAGGCAGGCTTTCAGCGTGGGAGAGGGGGTCGGGAACAGGGGTGGACCCATAAAAATGAGTCAAAAAGGGGTCAAAATGGCCTACCGGTCACTAAACCAACGTAAAAAATGGCATATTTAGGCTATATTAACTAATCTGCGACCTAAAAATGAAAAATACGGCACAAACGTCGCTCTGTCCAGGCTCAAGAAAAAAAGCAGGGCCTGAAAATCCCTTGGCCAAAAAGATCCTAAGAGCGTCTTAAAAGGGAGACGTTGAAATAAGGCCTAAAACCCTCCAAAACTAGAGCTTGTTGTCATGTGCGATTCTAACCTAGGTAAGTTTCTGAAGACCGCATCATTGTCGCACAGTTTCTTCAATCTTCTGAGTCTTCTGGACTATAGTGGGATGCATCGATAAACATCTCTCCGGGTGCGTGACCCCCGCTTTTTGTTCGGATGAGTGCATACCATGTTTTCCAAGTTGCGACTGCCGCTCCGCCTCGAAGACGGCCATGATGGCCCTGTACGCTGGGGAAGTCTTCTTGAGTTGGATCTGACGAAAGATTCCACCATCGCACACTTGGAAGGTGACACTGTTGGTCATCGTCACTTGCTCGACTAAAACGGCAGCGATTGAAACAAGCGCATGATAATCTTGCGCAAAAAGTGCAAGAAATTGTGGGGGTTTAACTTAAGTTTTAGGTGGGATGCTTCAATTAACGTCTAGTTGTACCCTCGCCCTTCTTGATTAAGGCGGGACGCGTCGAGTGACGTCTAGTTGGGTCCTTCGTCTACACTTAAGCGTTTTGTTCGTAGGCGTTGCCTACCATAATTCCCCGCTTCCGTCTGGCGCTCCGCCACGAAGACGGCCATGATAGCTCTGTACGACAGCGAAGTCTTCTTGTGTTGGATCTGACGAAGGCTGCCGCCGTCGTACACTTGGAAGACGACACTGCTGGCCATCGTGATTTGCTTGACTAAATCTGACTGGTCACAGCAGAAGCGACAAGACATGCGCGTGACAATCGATCGCGTAAAACGCTCAAGCTATCAAGCAGCCTCCTCCCCTGAGATATATCACATACGTCGTAATACGGAAAGACCGCGAGTGTAAACGGAAGTTTCTCGAAATTCGATGCAATTTAAGTTGGATGATGAGCTCTGAAGTAACATGATCATGTGTCAACTTAATGCTGTGATCACGACTTGGATGTAGCCAGTTGGGCACGACATCAGAATAGAAATTCTATAAATTCTTTAGATTAGAATTAGATTAGAAACAGAAATTCGATAACGTAAATGTTTGAAATGACGTCTCTCAATGGGTTCCTCAAAGTTTGAAGTACTCAGCTAGAAACTCCGTTTGAGACATTCAGCATAGTTACGGCATTCCAGCGTGACATAAGGGGCAAGACCCGAAAAAGAAGTGCGCATTGGTGATCACAGGAATCGTGGAACAAATATCGATATTTCCGCCATTTGCGCGTGTACCTCTTGGGCCGCACAAACGGTGACTGTCGACACATGTGCGTCGTCGGCGCGACATTCCGAGCACAAAGCCGTCTCGCGGGGCACTTTGAAAGTGCGCATAGCTCAGTGTGGAACGCCGCGGGCGACGATCGCGGCAAAGCAAATATGGCACAGCTCGTGGCCACGTCCTGGAAAGGCGAACTGACGCGCGCGCGAAATCACACACACTGTGAGAGTGGTGCAGAGAGAGGTGTGACGGTGCGAGACGTCACCGTTACAGAACAGAATAAATGCGATAACGAGGAAGGTAAGGTGTTAACGAAGCCAATTTCCTTGTACCTTTCATACTGGCGTTGCTGCCAGTACGATCCGATTCCAAAATATCCCACGCCGATTTCTATACCGCTAGTTTGGAGCACAACCATGCAGCGGATGTCCTAGGTCATCAGGGTATACCGAACTTGCTGTGATACTGATACTCGGGTGAGAAAGGACCAGACCCTATGCCTAGTAAGCAAGCGACAACGCCCTAACAAGCATCGTAGCACGACGCAAAGCAAGTGTTTCTGTACATTGCAGACTGACACATGGTGAGGCAAACGAAATCAAACCCGACTTGCGTCTGTGCACAGTAGGAACGGCTCTCACACATGTTGCGTCCTTCGGCCTGTTGCGCAGTTGCTGGCCTGGAGATCTTTATCAATTCGTTCTTTATGGACTCATCAATCGGACGTCGTTATCGCCAAAGCACGCTGGGGTGTTTTGTGTTCGCGCATCTGACAGTCGAAAATGAGCCGCGTGTCTAATGGGTGAGAAAAAAACTTGTTTCGAAGGCGGCTAAGAACAAGGACACACTATTAACAAGCTAATGCAAAACCATGAGCATGCAAAGTAGCATGCCTTGCAAAACTTAACTGTTGAAAACGGAATAGACGCCAGACTGAACAAAGACAGAGACGCGGTGTGAAATACAGACAGGGGTCTCAAACACCCCCGGAATTCCGGGGGTACCCCCGGATTTTGACCGTTTGCCCCCGGATTTTCATGGGTTAAATCCGGGGGTTAAATTCAGCTTTTTTACCTCTGACTTAAATTGTCACGGCTAACTCGTGGCAAGCTTGCTCGCGCAATCTACGACATGTGGCCACCAATCCAGTACTACTTCGGCTCTCCAGAAGAGTGCGACGCTACGCTGCGAGGCATCTTGAAAGCGGAAAGAAGCCACACGTGTTCAAGACGCTGACCGCTTTCATGCTCTACATCCTCGGGCAACTGGACGCATATAACGTGAAAACACAGGCATGAGTGGCAGTCTGTAGCGTTGACAATGTTTCTTCTGTAGGAAACGGCTATGTCCCTCTTGGAACTCGTCACAGAGTCAAAGAACTTCGAGGCCGATCTCGAAGCATTGATCGCCATGGAGCACTATGGTGCGGAACTCGAGCCGCTGCTAGAGCAGCTGGAAGCTGACGGCTTCCGAACCGAAAGAAACCTTCTTCAAAGGGATTTCAAGGTTGTAGTAGGAGAAAGCAAGCAACACTCACGCTTATGCTTAAGCAGTTCTACAAGAACACCCTGGACTACTGGAAGAAGTGGTTCGGTTACCTCGAGGACTTCATGCTGATTGCGTGGTTGGGACTAGACCATGACTCACTTGACTACAAAGGCGCGATCGTGCCAAGCTTTAAGAAGTTCATTTCACAGACACGCGCTCGATCAACGCGTTGTTCACGGAAGTGCGCGAGATTCGTAGCACTTTGGAGAAGCTTCAGCACAAGGACGAGTACAAGAAACTCAACGTGATCGGAAAATGGATGGTGATTTTGAAGTAATTAAGCTCTTGGAATACGTG